>PVKC010000009.1:15344-139372 GCA_004027635.1 Crocidura indochinensis
AAAAAAAAAAAAAAAAAAAAAAAAAAAAAAAAAAAAAAAAAAAAAAAAAAAAAAAAAAAAAAAAAAAAAAAAAAAAAAAAAAAAAAAAAAAAAAAAAAAAAAAAAAAAAAAAAAAAAAAAAAAAAAAAAAAAAAAAAAAAAAGAAAAAGAAAAGTCAAAGTAATATCAGTAACTAGTAATTCAGTCTTTAGAATTATTGATAATTCAGCATAACTGTGTAGGCTGATGTGATGCGTGAATTTCTACCTTCAAAATAAAATATTTTCAACAAATTTTGTATGTTAGAAAATTGGTTTATATTCTAAACTCAACATGCTTCTAGTAGTGGTTTTCAGTAAAGAAAATACATATGATCTCTTATGACATATAGAATCTACATACACTTTATAAGTTTGTGATTAGTATTCAAATGTTGCTAACAAGTACAAAAATTAATTTATTTTTCAATTAAACAATCGGCATTCTTATTTTTATTTTGGGGCCACGCCCAGAGGCATTTGGGGATGGATTGACTACTGTTGGCCCTTCTCACAGAAATATTTCTGGCATGCTCGGGGGACCATAAGAGATGCTAGGAATTGAACTCTGCTTAGCTGAATGCAAGGCAATCTTCCCACTGTGAAATCTCACTGGTCCAGAAAGAAGCATTTTTTTATAGTGTTATAGACTATTTACACTTGCAAATTATGAACAACATTGTCTTGATAAAACATGAGTAATTCTCCAGTTAGTAGTTCTATAGTTTTAGGTTTTATTGTTTGCTTGTTTTCATTTTTTTCTTTGTTTTCTTTGTCTCTTGTTTGTCTCTCTCAAAAGTGCTTAGGGATTACTGCTGGCTCTGATTCAGGGAGACCATTCCAAGTAGGCTCAGAGATTTCAGTAATTGGTCACATGCTAGGCAAGCACCCTACTTGCTTTACTATCATTACTATGACTTCTCCTATTAGATGTATAGTTTTATATAACACAATAGCTTATTACAGGTCAGTGTAATTTCTGTACTTCACAGTAAATAACAGTGCCTACATCATAGGAATATTTTTTGGGGGTTTTATGAAGGGTAACACCTGTAGATGCAAAGAGGTTAATTCTGGCTCTACACACAAGAATGACTTCTGGTGGTTGTTAGGGGACCATATGTGATGCCAGGGACTGAATTTATTGCTCCACGTGCCAGCCAACTACCCTATCATACCTTTCACATATGGAAAAACAAATGTGTCTTCTTCACTTTAAAGAGCCTGATATTATTTCAGTGTTGAAAACAAAAATTTATAGAAACCAGCTCGCACATTTTGAATATTGAACAAAGAAATAATAATCCTGATAATTTACTGCTAAACTATGATTCTTGAACTTTGTATATGTGAGCACAAAAGGATTCATTGGATCCTTAAATAATACTTCATATTTATTACAAGTTTTCAATAAGTAAATATTAACTTGTTGGAATGTTAACTGTGATAAAAATTAGTAATTGATGTAACTTTATCTTCTGTGCTGTTACAATTTTTTCCACTGATTCTACCAATTAAGCAATAATGTAACGTAAGTTAATTTTTTCATAGGCTTTGCATTGCATTTCTTGTTCATTTGAATGAAGATATTATAGGAAATTCCCCCCTCTCATATAATGGAAATAAAAGATGGTCAAAAAATCATTTAACTACTCAGATCAGATATATTCTGAAGGGTCAAGATTTCATAATTTTTTTAAAATGGTAAATTTGTTTGCTACAATTCCCTTCTATATCTTGACAGAGCATAGACCAGATGACAGGAACAGATTACTTATTACTCTCAATTTGTGACATTTCCCTCACTTCTGGCACTATCAAGTAACTATAAGGAATAAGGCAAAGGGCAAGTTTACCCTTTGTTACCCACATTACCCACAAAATAATTTGCCCAACACCAGAAAAAAACACAAAATATACAGATTTTGTTTACATAAGACTGAGCTATATCTGGCAGTTCACCAGTACTGAATTTCTTGGGTGAAAAGTGGTAGAAAATTAAAGTTCTGGTCAATTTCCAAAAAGCACTTGTTATCTCAATTTTAATTATGTAACAAAATTATAACAAGCATAGATGCAAGAACCAGCTGGGCATATAAGTAACAACTAGAGAATTAGAGGTTGTATTTTTATCCATTTCCACAGTATGCAAGCATGTACACAAACATTGAGTCAAATCTACATTTAAAAGACAGTTACAAAGAGTTCCTGAAATCTTGCTGGGTATGTGTATGCTGTTAAAAGATTAATTTTATCAAAATATTCTTGCTAAAGTTAAAGAAAAAGAAAATTCTCTTTGTAAAATTCTTTTGACAATTTCTTCCTTGGTAATTGCATAACAAAAGCTAGAGATGGCTAAAATTTTAAATAAATGCGATGCAGAAAATACTACTTGGTTAACTATAAACAATACATAAACTAACTCTATTGGAACACAGGATCTTTTATCCCAAAGATTATATATTATATTCTTTTTTTTATTTATTTAAATTTTTATTGTGACTGAAGTTCATTACACAGAATTATTGACGGTACATAGTGACAATGAATGAAGGACATTCCCACCACCAATGTTGTCCTCCCTCCACTCCTGTTTCCAGCATGTCTCCCATATCTCCCTCCTTTGCTCTCCCACTCCCCCCTCCCCCCCCAGAATACTAGTGTAACTGGTCTCCACTTAGCAGCTGGTTGTAGGTAGGGTATCTATTCTGTTTGGTGTTCCAGTCTGATCATTTTTTATTTACACTGCATGGTCATATGACTGGCCCTGGTAACATCCTTTTCTCCCCTCAATTTATGAGTCTGAATGCTTCAAGTTGAAAAGCAGTAGTCCAGATCTCTTACAAAAATCAAGATTTCTTAGCACAGAGGCCCAATTCTGACAACAGAGACTGAGCAGAATCTTTGGAATCATGACTTCCTAGACTATGGCTTAGGTAACTAGCAAAAACATGGAGCACAGGACACAAAAAACTGAAACACATCAACAATGTTGGAACAACCTCTAGAACCATAAAGACTCTACCCGAGGCCTGGTCCTAGGACATGTGCAAATACCGAGACTGCTTTCTACAGTAACCTGATTATATATTATATTCTATGAAAATAATGTTGAAATAAAAAGAAATAGCAAAGTAAAATAAGCATGATAGATGGAATAACTATAAATTATCTTTCTGTAGAAATTTGGAAGGAAAAGATTATTTCCTGTGAAAAGAAAACAAAATACTCAGGATTGGAGATGAATCATGCCCAGGGATAAAGCTCATCAACCACTTTGAACTCATGAATTCTTCAATTTAGCATCGCTCTCCTCTCCAATCTATGCTTTTTTCCTCTAAAATGAATGCCAAAGTCTAGGTATAACTTCAATTTGAAGAATTTATGACAAATTTGTGATGAAATATGCTCATGTAAATGACATATTAATATTTAAGATTTGAAAGTTACTGAATTGTTTTTATGTCATGTTCAATCGCTTCAAGTATATCTTTCTTCAAATGTATACTTGACTCTAAAGTTCTGAAATAATAAAATTGTATTACTCAGAATAAACTGAAAGCGTGAGATTGTTAAAAATTCAATTAATCACTATTTGAACACACCCATGCTAGAGTTGTTAACATTTTGCGATTTCCATGATCCACAAAGGACAAGGATAATAACTAGATAAATTAGCACTCTATGCTGTGAGATCTAAATGATTCAACATTAGTATGTGGAGACTGATGATAGCTATCATAACATTAGCCACAAAGCTATAAGACTTTTGTAACGAAAATTGCATTATACCCCAAAACTAAATAATAGCCTCCCACTGAATTTTGAATTTCAATGTCCTCTATTCCTGCTTTTTTTTTTTTTCTAAATAAAACACTTCCTTCTCTTCTGTTCCCACAGCCTGCATAATTTATACGTAAGCCTTACAGGTCTGTCTCACACTATAAATTGTAAAACACTGTTGGCAATTTAGTACACTTAGAGTGAGAGAATATTGATTGATTTATGCTAATAAGGGCAATGCTGCCAATATCACTAAACACATAGGCCAAAAGAGCAGATGTTAATTCTGAAGAAAGTTATATATTCTATATTCACCAAGATAAAGTGAATTGCACTGAATTGCCCATAAAGCAAAGGCTCACTTTATTATATTGAAGATTTTCATAGATTGCACTCTGTAATTTTCCTGAACACAAAAATACTTTTAACTAATATTATTTACAGATCAAGAGATGATAAAGATGTCACTTACAAGCTTTCTTAGTTTGTCTGCTCAACTATAGCAGAATACCACAAATTAACTGGCATATATAAAAATAATTTTTCTTAGATTTCTGAAGATGACAAAGTTCAAGATAAAAGCTTCAGCAACATTTTCCTCATTATACATAGATGAACATCTTCTAGAGCTTTTATCAAATGATAAAAATAAGGGAACCCTCTGAAATACATTTCAGATTTCAAAAGGCACTAATTCCATTCATGAGTCTTTGCCTTATATATTGATCACTTTCTAAATATCTCAACTTTGAATTAAAACACAATAGATAATAATATTTCATATAATTTTTATGAGGATATAAAATTATAATGGTCTCATTGTATTTAAGCATTGCTAACTCTAACAATTACTGGCATATATTCCAGTTATAGATTGTTTAAGTATAGAATTCATATTGAATTTTATCTGTTCTAAAAAAATAATAAAATAAAACCAGAACAATTTAACCTCAAGAATTCTTGAGAAGCTGTTTCCATAAAAATCAAAAGGGCAAAGTATTCATTGGTCGAGTTCTTCAACATAAGATAAAGTTTATGGTCTCTGAAGGCTAAGCACAAGAGTATGAATTGATATAAAAGTCTCCAGTCTCTTTATATATAATGCTTATCTAAAAGTTGATAATATGCACTGAGAATTACATCCCAGGAGAGGAAGTTTTATTTCATCATTTTTGAGAATCATAGGATAGCCTTGATTCTATAAACACATAGCATTAGTGATACACATGACATAATTCATAATTTTGAAATAAATACAATTTAATTTAAAATAAATTAATCAAAAAGCAAGAATATTTTCTGTCTTATTTATCTTGTGAATAATCAGTTATAAAATATAAATAAATATTGCCATAAGTATTTTATGTGTTTTTACTTGTAATCATTATCATAGAGAGATTCTGAATTCAGTGACTTACAGTACATACTTACAAAAGATTTCTCAAAGGATCATCAAGGTAGCTTTGTAAATACAGTACTATGTGACTGGACAGTCAAAGGAAAAATTAAGCTTTCTTTAAAGAACTTTTCTTTTTAGGTTAGCCAAGCAATTTATTTTGTCATCCTAGTACTTCTTTTTTTTTCTTTCTTTTTTTGTTTTTTTTTTTTTTTTTTTCAAAGCCCACTACAAAATTTACCAACTTCCGGAAGATAAAGTGAAATCTGTTATCCTATAGATTTTAATGCTCTTAGATGAAAAATAATTTATCAAAGATTTTTATATTATATTAGTAACAGTAGATGATGCTTATTGCTGCAATACTTTATTTTAAAAATATATCAAATAGACATTTGAATTCAGAGATTTTACTCATAAGCAAAGCACACAGCACTTTGAACATACCTATAGTTATAGAGACCATACTAAATTATAATTTGTTAACAAATCAGTCTTCCCTATTCTAAAATTTATTTTTTAAGGATTTGTAAATATCTTTATTGAAGCACCATGATTACAAGCATGTTTTTAGTTCAATTTTAGTTATAAAACAAAAAACAAAAATCACAAAATCACCCCCCTTCACCAGTGCAATGTTCCCACTGGCAATGCCCTCCATGTCCCTGGACCCCACCCTTTGCCTTGGATTCAAGACAGGCATTCTAGTTCTCTTACTCATTACCATTGTCATGGTAGTTGTGAGTGTAGATATTTCTCTAACTTAATTCACCACTCTTTGTAGTAAGCTTCAGATCATGGGCCAGACCTTCCAGCCCTCATGTCTATTGTCTCTGTGTATTTAAATTGTAAATTCCAGGAGCACAAAGTTTATGCTTTATCATCTTTTTATCCCTAATGAATATCTAGTCCCTAGCATATTATTAATTCTATGTGTTTTAAAGAAATGAACACATCCATTCTGTTTCCTTAATTCCACATTTTGTCAGATTTCTATTAATCTTACATGAATCTTATAAAAACTATTTCACTGATGGCATCATTTTAAGTGACTTAAGACTTTATTCTTTCTTTCCTCAATTTCCTTGCTTTATTTCCTTTTATCTTCTATATTTCTCAAATTGTTCTAAATGTTATTTTTCCTATTTATGTCATATCGCTTCAAATTCTGCATAATTTGCAATATGCAACATTTTGTGCTATATGTGTTCATCATATATATTATGTAGATGTTTCTATCAGAATATAAAGGACGTTGGCATCTAAGCACTTAAATTTCATTTCATTATATGAGTGACAAATTTAAAACAATTTTTGGGGGTGATACTCCCAGAAGTGCTCTGGGTCTTCTCCTGGCTCTGTGCTCAGACATCAATCCTGGAAGCATGCAGGGAATTATATGTGGTGTCACAGAGCAAACTGGGTTTGGCCATGCATGCATAAAGTAAATATCTTGTCTATACTATTTCTCTGACAACTTCAAACATATTTTACTTATAATAACCCTATAAGTTGTCTTTAAACCAACTATTGAATCTTTAGCTAAAGATAATAAAATATGTGCAAATGAATTATTAAATGCTATTTTGATGCTTAGAATACAGTTACTATGCAGTACCTATAAAAATTGGTGGCAGGATTCCACAATTACCATAATATGCAAATATTAAGTTCTATATAGTGTCATGTTTTCATATAACATACATTTTTTGTGGACACTAAAAAAATGATCTCAGGATTATTTTAACCCAGGTAAAATGAAGATGTTATTTAAAAATGGTCTGATTTGTATTGCTTAGGGAAATATTATGAGGAAAAATAGTTCACTTAATACAGATACAATCAACATTTGCTATCATTGTATGCATTTTTCAATTCACAGTAGATTCAATTAGGAATTCAGCATTTATGGATTTGAAAACTATGGATTTGGTATATTGAATATATTTGTATACTTTTCAGTATGATATATCTTACATAGGACTGATTAGTTTAAACCTTAAGTTGTATTTTTAAGCTGATGTTAGTTGTGTCCACAGATAGAAACCTCAATTTTTCAATATATGAAACAAAAATTTAAAAATAGAATAACAGAATAAAACATGTTAAGTACCTCTGGTATAACTAACACCTTGCTTTAATATAAGTTATTCAAATTTATCCTCCTACTTATTAATCAATGAGAATTTATTTTATGCATTACTGCTGAGAGAGTGAGCTACCAAGTACACAAACTTCTGCTAGTTTTATAGGTAGAAATAACAGTGGAATTTTTGATTTTTGTTTAGTAAAAAATGAATATATTTTTCATGTATGTAAATATATGTATACATAGTACTTATATATTACACAATGTATAATTAACTTACAAATTAGTCAAGTTAAAATTTTGCTGATTTTGTTATTCTTTTGATTTTTGGTTCACCTCCAGTAGTGCTCAAAGCTTACTGCTAGTTTTCTGCTCAGAAATCACTATTGGTAGGCAGGGGGGCTCATGTGGAACGCATGCTAGAAAAATGCTCTACTATCATTCTTATCCCTCTGTTTGATTTATTTTTCAAATTGCCATTTGTAACTGTTATTTTTTTTGGTTATTTTTCTGCAGTAGTGACAGGAATCTTTTAATTGACATATATGATAATAGCTTATAATTTCAAGCATATATACATTAGAATTTGTTTACATATTTGCAAGATGGAGTTTATATGAAGGGAAAAATTATATTCAAAAGTTTAAAATTACTTATTAAAAAACTGGTGGGTCTTATTGTCTGAACTTGTAAGGACATTTTGATTGATTTCAATAATTCTTTTGCAAGTTGTAAACATTTCTTGTTTGTTTGTTTTTTTGGGACACACCTGGTGACACTCAGGGGTTACTACTGGCTATGCACTTAGAAATCGCTCTTGGGTTGGGAACCATATGGGACTTCAGGGGATTGAACCATGGTCTGTCCCAGACTAGCGCTGGCAAGGCAGATGCCTTACTTCTCCACTCCACCGCTCTAGCCTCAAGCTGTAAAAATTTGACTAGAGAAGGTCTTTTGTTCAACTGCAATTGCAAACTATGAAAATTATCATAGATATTTCAATAAAACTATATTGAAACCAATATAAAAGTAAAGGTAAACTTATAAACCCAAAATTGAATGGTAAAATGAAAACATATTAAACATTGTAATAATGTTATTGATGAATTGTTCTAAATTTAGGAAGAAAAAATATAGTCATCACTTAAACTACAAATTTAAGAATACAGAATCTTAATTTAACTAATCACGAATCTATTTTATATTTTATAATAATTCTCATATTTTAACAAAGCTTTATATTTTGATGTCACTGCCACAATTATAGAAACAAGAGTTTGGTACTTAGGTCGTTTAAGTTGTAATAATGGCAGATGCACTCAGTCTTCCATGAAATAGGAAATTGCTTTAAGATACCCATGAACTGGAACAGGAATCAAGAATATTCTAATAGCCTTTTCCTCCACTGGTATCTCTGAATTAACTCCTGTTATTTTCCTCCTAACTCCTTATCTTCTTTGTGTTCCAATAAGCAAATTCTATTTTTATAATTTATTCCCTTTGTCTCTGTTGGGCAGAGTTCTTGTTTATATGTGACTTCCAATGACTTACCATGTTCACAGTGCTCCCTGGTGGTCAAACTAGTACCCTTCAAGAAGTGAAAAAAAGACAAAAAAATAAAGGCTGATAAATCAGACTCTTTTACAATTTAAGTTGAATCTTCTAAGTGATCTTGAACTATTCAGAATTACAATAATCAACATTCACATTAATCATGGAGCTTCTTAAATTTATCAGAAAATTCCAGTGTATAGATCTGCATATCTTCTAAATGCAGCTCTTGCAACTTAAAGGTAAATCATAAAAGAAAAGTTAAGGTAAAATCATTGAGACAAATTATATAAATAGAAAATCATTACAATAATTGGATATATAGTTGTTAACAAGCATTAAATAAAAATAAACAGGTTAATAATATTCAGTCCTTCTGAAAAAGTACTGTCTTTCTACTTCATTAATGTATGCTGCCACATGTGTGTGATTTCTGGTCAAAAGATAAGCATTCTGCTTAAGACATTCTTTAGGTTTGAAGTTTTTTTCTATATATATATATATTCACACACTGATAGTCACACATCTATTAAAATCACTTTATCTTGTAACAATTGATGAGAAAGCATCACATGGAACTGTAATAGAATTACAGGTCACATCACTTACTCTCCCTTAAAATACAGAGCAATAAAGTTAGTTAAGGTCAGAAATTTTAGTTTTTAATGTGTACTTAAATATAAAGGGTAATTTAGTAGAGAAACATTATTTAATCATCTTCATTAATGTCACTAAAAGTTTCATGCCTAAATTTTCAAGTATTTTAAATGGAACCTGCTGTTATTTAATTTTCAAGCATATTTGTTTTTGAAATATTGAATTGTATTTAAAAAGAGATTGACTAAAACCCTTCTTGGAATATAGCAGGTGGAATGATTAATATAGAAACATGCAGTAAGTATGTTGTTTCTATATCTACACAAAATTTTTTGTATTCTAAATCAGAGGGACTTTTCATTATTGCAGTATTGAGCAAATTTATATTTAATGATTATTTTAAACAATTGGTACATTTTTATTGGAAAAGAAGATGAAACAAAATCAAACCAGTTAAAGAAAAGCAATGTGAACTTCTGAACAAGTTATTTTCAGAAATGATTCCAGGGAGATTAACAAAAGACTGTAGCTTTCCTCAAGAAATATTGGCTTGAGATACTAAAGAAAACATTTTTAAAAATTCAAGTGCTATGTACATTTGCCTACCTGAGGTGAACACCAATTAATTGTGCTTTAGATGAAAACTTTCACTTTAGTGGAAAATGTTAAAGGTATCATAAAATATATCTGCATCTTTTTTTGGATTAGAAATTATGTTGAATTCTTTGAAGATTTGAAAAGTTAATGAAACTGGAGATATTCAAAATACTGAAAAGTTTCAAATAATGCGACAAAGTAAATATATCCATTATACCATGAAAAAAGTACATTCAATGCTTGCATTATATAAAAATCTTAATCACAGTCATTCATTGACCAGAAAAAAATGGCAGATTCATCCAACTTAAAGTAGCAAGTCCACCAAAAAATTCTAGAGTTAAAAAATAAACTATGAAGAATCATAGGGCAGCTTATGCACACAGCCCCACTCAAGCTCTATTCAGAAACCTAGATGGTCTTTGAAGCTGGTCTTAATTATTTCCTGAGAACAGAACTAGGCTAAGCTGGAGCACCTGAGGGATGGGGATCACATCCCTCCACTAAAAAAAAAAAAGTCATATTTAGTGTCCTTGGAGACAGTACAGTGATTATATTGTATATCTGCACGTGTGGAACCCAGGATATATCCCCACTAACATGTGCATCTCAGATCTACTGATATAGCCATAGTAGTTTCCTACCTTACCTGGGGTACCCAGAGAACATTACCCAGGCAGCACAATATTCTTTGCTCTAGTTTCATTCCAACCCTTCCACTTGTCTAGAAGTCACTGGGAATGAGCACCACCTGAAAGTCCCCTAAAACAATGTTATAGCACATTAAAGTGCATATTAATAGTTTTCAGAACTCCTTCTGGAGGAACAGAATGTTTCTTCATGAGAAACGATATGGTAGATGAATTTCTATTACTAATGATATATAATCATATGATAGATATGATATATATAATATTAAATATATCAGACAACGAATGATATATTAATTTAATATAGAAAATAGTTATTTAAATATAAAATCAATTTCTATTATTTGCTGTTATTAGGTTTCTTATTTTTAAAAATATTATATTTACATGACATAATTTTAATAATTCCACAATTCTTCAACATGGCTACCACCTAAGTTCCCCAAATTTTCTAATATTGTTTTCATGTTACTTCTAGTCCCATAGTATTTTCTCACAACTCCCAACAACCAAATAATAGGAGTTATAGGTTCATAATGCAGAAGATTTTATTTTAAAGAAAATAAAAGAGGATAAAAGGCAGAAAGATTCAAAAACTGAAGGAATGATCTCTTAATTGGTTTTCTCCATTAATTTATTTTGTTATCAAGTTTTATATTTTCTATTATTGTTTGGCCTCTATATTACATGGATGAATGTAATCTTGTGATACTGTTCTAATTCTGAAGTGTTTTATTTAAAAAGTATCTTATCAAAATAACTTATCAAAATAATTTAACTTAATAAACTTCTCTAATATATAATAACATTAAAAACTATTTAAGGGGCCCAGGAGATATCATGGAGGTAAGGCGTTTGTCTTTCATGCAAAAGGTCATCGGTTCGAATCCTGGTGCCCCATATGGTCCCCCGTGCCTGCCAGGAGCAATTTCTGAGCATGGAGCCAGGAGTAACCCCTGAGTACTGCTGGGTGTGACCCAAAAACCACACACACACACACACACACACACACAGAGACACACACACAGTATCTTTCAATGCCATGTTTTATTAAAGAACATGGTTTCATCTTAATAAAAGCATAATAAAAAACTGTCTACTTTCCTCTATTTTTCCACTCATTGTTTGGGTTGACTTTATAAATAAAACATTTGGTTTGATCCCATAAAATACTTTTCCTTTTTTAGTTTATGTTTTTAAATTTCTATGAAGTGTAAATAAGATAGCTTAAAAATAGTACTAATAGGTAAAGTTGATTTTCAATATAAACATACTATAAAGGAATAAAAGTGTTATATAGAATGAACCACTAATTGTTGTAAATTTTCATGCAAGAAAAGTAACTTCATAAAATATTCAAATTCAGAAAATGTATAACGAAACAATATAAGGAAACAAACGAGCACCCACTTTTGAAATATGAAAGTGGGTTGTTGTGAAATAAAAAATCTATTAGTTGTGAGGTCACCTCAAATGCTGTGTTTCTAACCCCTTAGGCAGATAGGTCTGAAGAACCAGGGTAGTGGAAAAGAAATAATACCAAGTCAGTAAGGAAAGGATGTAAATGTTGTTCATGGCCTTGCCTAGTGTACTCTCTGCCTCATCCCATCAGCCAAAACTCTATTTATTCAAATCATTTTCCAATACCAGGAAGGGTAAGGTCGAGTGTTGTATTAATTATTAATTATAGAGTCCTAGTGGTGGAGAGCCCAATGAGAAAAAAGTACTATCTAGTGGACTTTTACATATCAAAGGAAGAGGATATAGGATGGAGGAAGTTGAGGGAATACCTTAGTTTGGGGTAGGTAGCTGGGTTTCATCTGATAGATTATAACAGAAACATTAAAAAATGAGGAAGAAATTAAGAAACCAAAAATTATACAAGTATAAGCATCAAGGAAACATTTTAAATTAAAAGTATATTGGAAACTTGGCTGTGAATTTAATAGATTGTTCTATCATATTTGTAATGTACTCTATTTTATTATCAAATATAAGTAAATTCATTAGGGTTCCATTATCTATAAGTGTCTAATAAAATTAAGAAATCCCAATTCTTCATCAGTGACAAAGTAAAACGAGAAAGCACATGCTTCTGGTAGTTGAGACCTCAGAATTCTTATTTTGGGAATAAATAATCTCAACAAGAGAAAAAAATGGGTGCCATAATATCTAAGAAAATAATTGGATATCCTAAAAATGTAGATATAGAAATTAAAACTATTATCTTATAAGATTATTCTGATATTTTGGTCACACAGTTAAGATTAAACAAGAAGGGGCCCGGGAGATGGCATGGAGGTAAGGCGTTTGCCTTTCATGCAAAAGGTCATCGGTTCGAATTCCGGTGCCCCATATGGTCCCCCGTGCCTGCCAGAAGCAATTTCTGAGCATGGAGCCAGGAGTAACCCCTGAGTACTGCCGGGTGTGATGCAAAAAGCCAAAAAAATGATTAAACAAGAAAACATTAGTATGTGCAACTAATCAATTATTCAATATTTATGTCTGCTATGTGGGCAGCATGCAAGTGTTTACAATAGATAGAATAGCTACAAAGAGTTGTCAAATTATCAAGAAAAAACACATCAGTGATGAAGTAAAATATACAAGTAAATTGGCAAATTACATGAAAAATGATTTACATTTTATACATTCATAAATACATTAGTAATTCAAGAAAATTTTCTTATTGCAGTGGAAAATAAACTTTCCTCTTTTCTTCCAAGATCTCCAAATAATTGTATAACCTTACTCTCAGAAAACAACATTTCTTTGGACTATGAAAATAAATAATTCAAAATTAACACTTTTTTTTGTCTTTTCTTTGTTTGGGGGCAATACTCAGCTATGCTCAAGATTTACTACTGGCTTTTCACTCAGGAATCACTCCTGGTATCTTTGGGGGACCGTATGGAAAGACTAAGATTAAACCAAGGTTTGCTGTAGTCAAGGCAAATGTATTACTCTCTGTACTATGTCTTTAACCTCCAGAAAATAACTTTAGTAAACTATTTCAGCAATTTAGTGTAATTACTAATATCCATACACATATTCCCTATTAATAGAGATGCATAGTTATTCTATCATAAAAAATACAGAATTTACCAAATTTCTGCTTAATCCATCAAAATTAACATAAATTGCAATTAAATATACAAATGTTATCATTTTCTCAAATAATATTCTTTGAAATATTCAAATGCTATTTATGATTGTTTTACTTTATTTTCCTGCCCTTAATTTTTATAACTTCAATGTTGTAAGTACAGAATGGAAGAATTAGAAACATTGTTGGGTAACATCAAAACTATAATGAAGATGAAGAAACATGAGTGGTTTGAGCATATGCAAAACAGCTACTCAGTAATATATATGTTGATGATATATATGTGCTCTCTATATACTAAATACTACATATATACTATATACTAAATATACACAATACTAAATAAGAAACTTAGAGAATATTAGATTTGTATTGAGTAGAATGCAAGTTATGAAACTTCAATTAAACTTCACATACATCTTTCAGCAGCTTTATTTTAGTATTAATTTTATTACTATTAACTCCATATTAATCATATGACTATAATAATATCCAAAAATGTTATTTTTAAATACTATGTTAATATAAAGACCACAGAATTGTAATACTATAAATTTATAAAACAAAAACTAGACCTATAAAAGTATAAGACCAAAACTAGATGAAGAGACTTAATGGCTCAGTCTTAGAATATTTGAGAAATAAAATAGAAAATGATAGAAATTCCTGAATTCATATATGGATAAAGAAATAAGGCAATATATGATAAACATAACTTTAATGTTCTAAGTACAGAATGAGAGAATGGAATTAGAAAAAACCATTGGCTAATATCAAAATCATATTGAAGATGAAGACTTTCAAATGGTTTCAGCACATGCAACAGTGTTGGTATCTGATTTCAAGCCCTAAGAATCATTTGTCTCCAGTACCATTGGTTCCTTGGTCCAACAATTCCAAATCATAATACTGAACCATCATGCCCAAAGAGCAAGAGAAAAATTCTGATGTAGAATGAACAATTCAAAAGTAAACATTTAAGCAAATAATTCATATTTTAAAATTATGCTATTTGTTGGAGTCAGAAAGATTGCACAGCAGTAGGGCATTTGGCTTGCACACAGCTGATCCAGGACAGACAGACATAGGATTGAATCCTGGCATCCCATATGGTTCCCAATGCCAACCAAGAGGACTTTCTGAGTGCAGAGCCAGGAGCAACCAAGAGCGATGCTAGATATGACCCAAAACTCAAAAATTAAAAAGTTAGGTTATTTGTAAAAATAGTCAAAACTAAGGAAGATAATTAGATGATCATCAGTTTCCTCCCAAATTACATAGTAATAATAAACTGTATAACTTTATCATCTTTCTTTCATTTTTGTGCCAGGAATATAACTGTGGTCAGCAGCTTATAAGGCAAGCTCCATCCCCAATAGACTCAGATCAGTCCTTTTATAATTATATTTTTTCAAATAAGAAATCAGAGTGATAGTACAACTAGTAGGACACTTGTCTTGTGTGCAGCTAACCAGCGTAGAGTCTATGACTTCCAACATGAGCCCTCAGGCAGTGATCTCTTAGTGCAAAGACTAAGACTTGACCACCACAGGATGCAAAAAAAAAAAAAAAAAAAAAAAGTTTTGCCAATAAGTTTGTAAGCCATTAAAAGAAAAAAAATATCTGAGTCAATTAGTAAGCAAAAATGTGTGACAAGATTTTATTTTATGTGTTAAAGCAAATGACATATTATCAGATGTTTCAATTCTTGTGTTCTTGAGCCAGACTTTGTGTGGCAATTTACTCTTACAAATAATACTAGAGAACTACAGAAACATCCTTTACTTACCCTTGTCTTGTTCTACACATCTTAACTCTTGGGCTGATTATTACCAGATCAAAGTCTCAGCCTTACCTTGTTGCTTGATCTAATTCTGAATACATTTTGAGGACATCAGGATATCCTCTGACTCATCAGTCTGGGCAGACTATTAATCTTGTTTGAAATCTTGTTTTTTAGGTGCTGTTCTTTGAGTCCTTTCTTCTACCTATGCTTTAATTACGATCTTGTTTTAAAGTAGATAAATGAAACTTTAAAAAACAATCTTTTTGCACTTCAGTATCCTATTACACACTTTATTTATCAAGGTGTACCATCTTGGTTCTCCAGACAAGTGTTTAGCTCAAATATATCCTCTTAATTATATTAATTGGAAATGCTTCCCAACCAGCACATAGATTACCCCAAATTCTATGACAGAACAAGGGGAGATATAAAATTCATGCTATGGTCTCAAAGACTCTGTAAATGGGAGTATTTGATTTGAAAATTAAAGAAAAATGACTTATCCTCAGAGTAAAAGGGGCATTTAAGGCAACATTACTAAGCCTCAAGACAGCTTGTTCCTTCTTTTTTTTTTTTTTTTCCACCTTTCTCCCCATATGCCTAGATAGGATGAAACAGATGCTCATTAATTTTAAAAATTTCTTTAAAATATATCATATACATTCTTAAATTTATAAGAGTAAGACACAAGGCAGTTGCATAATTTGCAATGTGCCCAGAATTAATCAATACAATAAAAGCTATTTGCAAGGTAGGGAGTCAGACCTAGATTTTTTTTTTTACTTAAAGCTTAAATATCAGAATCTCTTCAAGTTGCCATTGGTTGTCCTGATCTCAGCAAACAAATGGTATTGTTACACAATGTCAATAGCCCACTTTCTTAGCTTTGTTTTTCTTTTAACAGACTGTGAAAAGACCAGCAGCTGTTACTGAGCTAAGAAGAACTAAAGAGTGTACAGTAGGTGGTACCACCTGCGATTTTCTGGTTCCACCCTTAAAAATCTGTCCCTTTATTTTGGAGCTGGGTAGAGAACATGGCTGAGATTCAATGTCAGGAATGTGTAGTCAACTGTGTTTCAGTTCTGATAAGAGGGAGAAGCATCATTTATACAAGTCGAAACAAGGTGTGTTGATGAATATTTTTCTCTTACATTTGTTTCCTCAGTTTCAAGTACATAAGAAAAGACCATAAATAAAATAGGAACCTAAATTTAGCTGACTTAACTATAAAATTGAGAATAAAGATTTGCAGTGCCACATAACTCATGATTTTGCATATCTGCAATTAATGATATTCCCTATGTCATGATATATTTTAGCTCCTTTACCTTAAAGACTAGACAAATACTTGACAAATTGCTACCTACTTGAAGCTGGAGCTGTGAAATTTCAAATTTAAAAAGCCACTTGATGAAACATGCCTTCTTTTTCTAGGTAAAATATTTTATGAATAATGGGAAAAAACAGAATTAAGTATCTTGAGAAAAAAAAAGTTTTGAGATATGGAATTTTGAGTTACATATCACATTTGTGAGAAATTTCTCCTAATGCTAAGTTTATTTAAGTTCTATGTGTTGTTGTCATTTAAGCCACTTCATTTACAATGAAATACTTCTAACAAAATTAAAAATTCTAACATAGAAAATAGTTTGGAAGTTGCAAATGAAATAGAAATGCCTACTTAACCACAAGGTGGTAGTTCTTGTATCTTGTCATACAAAACTATCTAATATTACATAGTCCAACAAATTTATTTGATCAATATACATAATACTAATGATAATTTTTCATTATTTTTACAAGGTTTTCACACTTTGCATCACTAGCAAGGTCACTTGTTCAATACCAGGCATGAGAGGGGTTAGCATATAGTAAAAAAGCATGTTCTTCCATCATTTTTATTTATTGATGAGAATGTTAAGTTTTAAAAAGCTCACAAAGGCACACACAGATAGAAACTTTGAGATAAAAGACACAAAGCAATGTGATATAGGGACTTGGATATTTGTTGGAACCTGAATAGATTAAGGAGTTCTATTTATTACTTCACTTTATATTCAAACTTTACTCCAATTGTGTTTTCTGAAGAAGTTTTTCAAGAATAAACTGTCTGTCAATATGGTTTGTTCCAACGTTATCTATTTTTTAACAGATTTTTTTGCCTTCTATAGCAAGTAAGGGAAAGAAATATTCTAGTATAAATAAAGCATAGTAAACTATTCTATAAATGATGAATTAATCTAAAAGTTCAGCAGAAACAGTGTTGTTGTCCCTTTTTTCAAGATTTTGAAAAAAAAAACCACATTTGGTCTTACCTGAATACTCTAAGCATAAGTTTCATTTATAATAATAGACTTTATATATTCACAAATAATTTGATATCAAATCAGAGAATTGTTCACACTTATTCATTATGAGTTCTGTTATTTTGATAGTTACCCAAAACATCCCATTTAGTTATTCCTAGGCATCTTTTCTCTAGATTATTCTTTTTAATTAATATTTTTATTTTGACCAAAGTGGATTACAAATCTTTCACAGTAGTATTGTAGGTACATTGAATCAGGTACATTCCCACCACCAATATTGTCTTTCCTCCACCCCTGTTCCCAGCATTCTAGATTATTCTTAATAAATGTCAGCATACCCAGTCAGTTTTTAAGTACTCTTAGAACATTCTTTAGTGATAGGCTCTTTATTATTAACATATTTTTCTTTATAACCAGTAGGACTAATGGTTGCTCAGAATTCATGTTGGCAATGATGCTTTTTCATAATTTACACTGATTTTTTTCATTAGATGCTGGTATCTCTGTAATGAATTTGCCTAGATAGCTGCAAATCTTTTTAATCTTTCCAGAATTTATCATTTCTAGGGTAGTCACTGATGTAGGAAGTGTGATGCATAGAGTCAGATTGTAAAGTTTGGGGAATTTTTTGACAATTGACTGATTAGTATAGTGGCTACTAAAGCCCATCACTAAAAACAGGGAATATTTCCCTGAAGACTGCAGAGCCAAAGTGAGCCTCATTAGCAAAGATTTACCCAAATTAAAGAACAGATCTTTCAAGTAACTTTATTTTACCAAATAGAAAGCCATGCTTTCTTTACTTCTCCACTATGACATTTATTGAATGGAAATGTTGTATATATAAAGTATGCATATGTGTGTATATATATGGGTGTACATATAAAGTAAAATAATATATAAAGAAGTTTAAATTGGTAGTTAAAATGAACCCTACAAAATGATGTAGAAGCTCATCCCAAAATGAAAACATCATGAAAACATTCAAGTTAAAGTTAATCTGGAATAAAAATAATATGTATAAAACCTGAAATAAATAATGAAATAGAAATCTTCACTTGATGGAATAAGACCAAAATGAAAAATATTTTGAAAAATAGATCAAAGAATGTGGCTACTAAGAGTGGTGGGATTTGTAAAAGACAAAGAATTTGTTAGGTTTCCTATTTTACATTTAAAGTTAGGAGAATTATTCAGCCCAAAAGTTTAACAAGATTTTTGTGAATGCCTTGCATTATATTTTATACTCATGTCCAAGTTTTCTTCTTTTTTAGGCTTGAGCATCACTTTCTAATAACTGATAACTATTAAATCTGGTACAGAAAAATTACACCAAAGTGTTTTTTTATTTTTATTTCAAAAATGAAACCACTAACCATTTCAAGCATTTTATTTTTGATCCTAATGTTGTATGGCAAGAGCAGAACTATAGAAAAATATATTTTGTTATCTTGTTACATTTATTAGTGTAATACTTGAATGTGCTCAAGTATACCTGGGTCTGCTTTCAGGTATCAATCCTGATGGGGACGGGGTTCTGGGGATGGAATCTGGGTTGAGCACAAATTTTTTCCAGATAAAAAAAACTATAAACAAACAAGTGCTAAATGTGCTACTATATTTATCACAACATTTATCTGATTAATAATCTGCTTCCTTGCTTTATTGCCAGTTCACTCAATTAGTTATTTTGTATCAAGTACAAAATGTGCTCATGGTATCTTTGAATACTATGAAAGTTTGCAAATATTTTTCACACCATCCATTCTTATTTTAAGGCTTCAGTTTTATTCTTCCTTTTCTTGAATCTGGAATACTTTATTCCTTACAGTAGATAGTCGCAGATATAGTTCAATTGACTAGAGTGTGCATGCTTTGAATATAAGACAACTGGTTTCTATTCTAAACATTTTATGATCTTTGAGGACAGCCTGGATTTGCTTTGAGAACTGTTGAGTGTGGCTTAAAACAAACAATATTGTCCTCTAAAGAAAGACATAAGATCCAGTTGTGATTTTATTTTATTTTTTTAGGAATTAGAAATTCTTAAAAATCAAAACTGTTTTAATAACACAATTAAATAGAAACATATTACCTATATTTATTTTCATTCTTACTTGTCATGGTCAAGACAGGAGAAATAAATCGCTGCCGTAAAGCCCCAAAGAATAGAATTCTAGAGTCATATTTTATTTCAATCCATGCTAGACTTACTGAGGTGGTAAAACCTGTACTGCACATCACTTTATTTCGTAGTTCAATACTATTTTTCTTCTTTTCTTTCATAGAGGTTAGATTTTTTTTGTTGTTTGTTTTGTTTTGGTTTGGTTTTTGGGTTTGGGGCCACACCCGGAGATGCTTAGGGGTTACTCCTGGCTGTCTGCTCAGAAATAGATCCTGGCAGGCACCGGGACCATATGGGACTCGGGGATTCGAACCAACCACCTTTTGGTCCTAGATCAGCTGCTTGAAAGGCAAAGGCCGCTGTGCTGTCTCTCCAGGCCCGAGGTTAGTTCTTGTTTTTTTTTTTTTGTTTGCTTGTTTTTTGGGGGGGTCACACCCGGCAGTGCTCAGGTGTTACTCCTGGCTCCATGCTCAGAAATTGCTCCTGGCAGGCACGGGGAACCATATGGGGCACCGGGATTCGAACCGATGACCTTTTGCATGAAAGGCAAACGCCTTACCTCCATGCTATCTCCTGCCCCCCCCCCCCAGGTTAGTTCTTAATAAAGACATTATATTCTAAATATAATCATAGTATCTACTCTTGGAGTATACAATCAGTGATTTTTTTTTGGCAAATAATATGTGACTAAAGTGGCACTGTATTTTCTCTAGCATAACACTTCAAATATGTGCAAATTCCCCATTATTTTTGAGGCCCCTTCATGAGTATCTGATGAACCAATTCTGAATATTTTGCATGAGAAGAAGAGATGATCTATCCCAGCTGAAACCTTCAAAACTGATCACACCCACTCAGATAGTGGTTGAGTACAAACAAATAAAAAGTATTTTCTTTTAAAAAATGTTTTATTTAAAATCATGTCTACAAGGTTACTCATAATACAGTATTATTATTTTACAGATTTACTATTGACTTAAAGTCTTCCAATATACAACAACCTTCATTAGTGTGCATTTCCTGTCAGTGTTCCCAGTTTCCCTCTTACCTTCCCTGATACCTTCTTCCCTCCCATACATCCTCCCCTGACTGCCGCTGGAGCAAGCATTTTATCTTTCTTTCTCTGTCTCTGTTTCTCTCTTTGTCTCTATCTCTGTCTCTCTCTCTCTTAGTCTCTTTCTCTCTCTCTGTTTCTTTTTCTCTGTCTGTCTCTCTCTTTGTCTCTCTCTCTGTTTCTCTCTTTGTCTCTGTCTCTCTTTGTCTCTTTCTCAGACACACACAGACACACTCTATTTTCTTTTTTGACACTGTAGTTTGAACTACTGTTAATGAAGGAGTTCCATGCATATCACTTAATTCCTATTTGACATCCAGTTCTTGTCCAGAGTTCTATGACTTTAGAATAGAATTGGTCTACTTCTACTATAGACCCTTCTGTCTAACTTCACTCTCTACAATTTGTGGCAAGCTTGATCTCATGCAGTGGTCCTCCTAATCCTCATCTCTTTCATCTCTGGATGTCATCTTTAGACTGTCTTTTATGTTCCTTATAACCCATTATTATTTAGTGAATATGTATTATTTAGTGAAAACATTTTATATAGTTTATCCCTCTCCCTCTAACTCATTTTACTCATTATATTAATATCCATGTCCATCCATATAAGACCAATTTTCATGACTTCATTTTTTCTAATGACGGCTTAGTATTGTGTAGATGTGTCAGTTTCTTTAGTCACCTGAACTACCATTTTCTGCCACCAACTTATTTTAATTGAGACCAATTGAAACAATAGACTGAAAGCAAACAAATGGCAAATTTTTCAGCCACTAAGTTCTTAGAATGATGTTTTCCAAGGCAAATTTATATAATACATAATTAATATTCATAAAACCGATTAATTAATGTAATAATAGTAATTAATATTAATTAATAGTTCTATTATCTTTATAATTCACTTACAGCAAACATTTAAGATATAATTATTTTAAATTAAAATTTTTAACTCTATTTACCAAGAAATGGATGGAAATATGGCATTGGGCTGTGATAAATAATGATTCATTATATGAAATTTCATATTTGAAATGTCCTTGTGGTTCTAGAACCAGTTTATTTAATGATAGCTTATACTGTAAAAGTAATAATTACAGCATGTTTTTGATTTTTTTTATCAGAGTTACATGAAAGATCTCATTGAATCTTTTAGGTATTCATCCCAAATCAATTTCCTTTATACAAATTTTGATGTTTTAGTCTAGAACAAATTACATTCTTCATTTATATTAAGGATATTTGGGAAATGCTTTTGAAATATTGTCCTACATTCATTCTTGAATTCTTTTGCTCAGATTCTTCTGCTATTTGATCCTTTTCCTTTATTAAAATTTCAAATTCACTATAAACAATAAATGTGAATTTCTATCTGTGTGTGTTATATTCCCATGTAATCTTCAAATATTCAGAAGAATGGATTTTCAAAAATTCTCAAATGGTATTGATATGAGGAAATCAAATTAGTTTAGGATCAAGATTAGAGTTCAATGAACTTTGGCTTTCTGATAAAAATCTTTGCACATTTAAACGTGTCTTTACATGATCATATTTTGTTTCAAATTCTCATTATAAAGCAGTTCCAATAAAAATTTCAATGACCAAAAATATAATAGTAGCTTTAAATCTGATTGTAGATATGTTATTAATAAATATAAGACACACATAAAGTATTTCATACTTTTAATATTTAATCCAATGAATAATTAAAGGAAAAAATTGTTGCCAAAAGTGAAGAGAATGAATAGGGACAATTGAATATTAATAAATACTACAGAAATAAGGGACTAAACAGATAGTACAAAATGTAAGTCATTTTTTTTTGTTTGTTATTTTTGTTTTTTTGTGGACCACACCTATTTGATGCTGAGGGGTTACTCCTGGCTATGCGCTAAGGAATTGCTCCTGGCTTGGGGGACCATATGGGACGCCAGGGAATAGAACCGCAATCCGTCCTAGGCTAGCACTTGCTAGGCAGATGCCTTACCTCTAGTGCCACAGTTCTGGTCGCCCCCCCCCCCCCCAGGAATATGTTATTTTCCTTGCATCTTGAGGTCCCTATTTTCCACACCAATACATATAGTGCTCTGAATACTGCTGGGATTTCTCTCTAAACACAGTGCAAGCCCCATAAAACTTGGGAGTGATATAATAATAATAATAAAAGGACCAGGTAAGAGTAGAATTTTTATAAGACCTATAGTTATTACAGATAATAGATTAGGTTCCATATATATTTTTTAAATTTAATAATACAAATGTAAAACCACAACCTGACTTACTAAATTAATTTTAATATGTTCAATTTGCTAACCTCTAGTACAATCTTAATTTCACTAATACAGTTTTACCATATGCTGTGAGTAATGAACAAATACATAAACCTTTTATCTGTCATAGTGAATATTTGAGCTTAGGTTAGTTTTCAAGCTCTGTTCCCTTAACAACTTAGTAAGGTAATATGATCTCTGTATCTAAACAAAAAAAAAGATAATGAAAATAATTTCTATTGGAAAATTTCACCAGGATGAAGAGATTTGAAAGTCCTTGATAAGATATCATAACTCAGGCTTTCCTGAGTGTGGTAGTTGTAGGTCATTTCTCTAAACGACATTGAAAAGTACATCTATAGAATCGCAATAACAAATACAGGTTCCTATGAGGCAGGATATTTCTTTTCAACCTCATCTCAGACTATGGACCTACTTGAAGTACATCTCCTCTTATTACACATGAGCTGTATGACACACAAATATTTCCTGCAGATTAGAAAGACTTGATGTTTCTGTGATGGCAAACTGTGTTTCTATCCTTAAAGTTTCCCAGTAGTCTGCAGAAAAAGTGGTTTATGAGAGTCTTAAAATCTATTATTCCATTCTATGAAGATCCTTTGAAAGGTATTGAAAAATACATGTATACAGAAGAAATATGCAAATAATATGTGAGCAGCTTTTCAACA
The DNA here is from genome assembly GCA_004027635.1 of Crocidura indochinensis. Lineage (NCBI taxonomy): Eukaryota > Metazoa > Chordata > Mammalia > Eulipotyphla > Soricidae > Crocidura > Crocidura indochinensis. The sequence continues at coordinate 39,364 of PVKC010000009.1, forward strand.
TTTCAAAATGATAAATCACAAGAGTTCTATTTCCAAATAAAGTTACATTCACAAAAGTGATTAGAAGTTCTATATTTGGAAGAAGATAATTAATACCTTATTGCAAACATGACTCTGTACAGTTAAAATCATAAACAGAAGATGAGTCAACTAACAAACTAAAAGATAATTAACTTAATCAGATATGTTATACGTTAGAAATGTCAGAAATGTATTAATTTTTTCCATTTCATGGGAACCACCAATTTCCTCTTCAAATAGCAAGTGAATTCTCATAAGATAAAACCAAAATAAAATAAATATAAAATAAATAAAAATGATTCCTTTCTTATTCTCCGAACTCTTGTCTTAATATTAAATTATTCCAATTCTCTCTCATTATAACTAATTATAAGAAAATTCTGGGTCCTGAGTGAAAGCACAGCGGTAGAGTGTTTGCTTTGCATGCAGCTTACCCATGATGGATCTGTATTTGATCCCTGGAGTCCCATATGGTTCCCCAAACCATTAGCAATTTTTGATCACATAGCCAGGAGTAACCCCTGAGTGTCACTGGGTGTGATCCAAAAACAAACAGAACAAAAAAAGGAAAGAAAGAAAGAAAGAAAGAAAGAAAGAAAGAAAGAAAGAAAGAAAGAAAGAAAGAAAGAAAGAAAGAAAGAAAGAAAGAAAGAAAGAAAGGAAGGAAGGAAGAAAGGAAGGAAGAAAGAAAGAAAGAAAGAAAGAGAAAAAGAGAGAAAAAGAAAGAAAGAAAAAGACAAAGAAAGAAAGAAAGAAAGAAAGAAAGAAAGAAAAAGAAAGAAAGAAAAATCCTTAGCATTATGTGAATCCTCAAGGAAAATAAAATGAATTCAGCATAGATTCTAGTTTAATAATCTACCAAATAAATATTCAAAGACCTCATATTAAAAAAACTAAATTAGCTGCACATCAAACTTTAATAACATCTAAATTACATGGGACAGTATTAAAATTTACAAGTATTTAAGTAAGAAAAATATGATTGTGCTAAAGATCTCTCAGTCCTTATAACATTGCTCAAAATACATGATTCACATTGTGTAACATTATCATATAGTAGGAAATTCAGATAATCATCAAATAAAAATTGCCATACCAATTAACATTTCGTTAAAGATTTCAATATGTCTTACAAAATTATTTCCTTAGTCAAATATGCTTAAAATAATAGCAAAGGGTGCCAGAGATATAGTTGAAGGAAGGCACTTGCCTTGACCTGAGTTTGACTTCCAGGATTCTATACAGTCCCTAAGCAACCTTGGTAGTAATTCAAGAATGAGGAGATAAAAGTTACCCCAGAGCATCACTGGTATGTCCTTAAGACAAATAAAAAACAATGACCAAAATCTGAAGAGCTGGCATTACATTTATTTATGTCTTTCCTTGGTTTGATTCACAAAACTTTATCAATTATATTTTTCATATTTCTGTGGTATTTGATAAGTTTTTCTACTACAATAACAATTTCCTATATTCTAAATTAAAATTTGTAATATATGGTTAAACATTATTGCAGACTTATGTATGGGAAGCTAACAAAATCAGTGTTAGGTTCACATAAGATCCCTTTCCATATATGACAATGAACTTTACTGTTATTTTATACTGTCATTTTTACTGTCATTAATTTTGAATAATTGCATTTTATTTATCTAAACTTGTTTACACATGTGCATTCTAAAAGTATTAAAAACTTCCAAATTTTTCAGTCAATGTATATAGTAAGAGATTTTCTTTTTTCTTTAAAACCAGTGTCTCTGGAATTGTTCAGCAACATATTAAAATTATTATTATAGGTTTTCAAGAATGCATCTTTTAGGTGCATCATAAAACCAAGACTTATGATCTTGATTGAGGCTTAAAGTGGTTAGAAAATTTATTAAATGACAAAACTATTGTTGAGTTGCTACTTAATATGGTCTGTGTTATGTGCAAGTTAGCCTGTACTATGGAAATGAGCACTTTACCATTAATTTTGTTTGGGTGTTTGTTTCAGAGATCAGAACCTCTTTTTTTTTTTTTTAATTTGTGAAATAAGGGATGATGCGGAGGAAGACTGATAAGTGTAAATTCAAATTTTATTGTGCTGTGACTAAGTAGATGCTGTTTATGGGTTAGAAAGATAATTCAATGTGCTGTAATTCCAAATTTGATCCCTAATACTGGATGCCTCTCTCCTGGACTACCATCTTTTTTTTTTTTTTTTGGGTTTTTGGGTCACACCCGGCAGTGCTCAGGGGTTACTCCTGGCTCCATGCTCAGAAATTGCTCCTGGCAGGCACGGGGGACCATATGGGGCACCGGGATTTGAACCGATGACCTTCTGCATGAAAGGCAAATGCCTTACCTCCATGCTATCTCCCGGGCCCCTGGACTACCATCTTTAATGGTAAGCACCAGTAGGTCAAAGATAATTGGGAGAAATTTCAGGACACCGAAATTCCTGGGGAATATCTCTAAAGGAGCATATTGATAATAGTTTTATCTGAGAAGCTAACATGTAAAGGATGAATAAGCTCATGATCTTTTAATAGTCTCCTAATTGAAGAATTCTCATGTACTTTTAATGCTGTTTACTAATTTCTACAATAGAGAATTTTGGTTATATAACAAACCTTTCCCCCCACAATTTTTTTCCAAAACAGTATTAGTGTTTGGGAATTTTTAGAAGATGAACAATTATTTTTCATTAAAATGTAATAGATAAATTTAAGGAATTTGAATAAATTTATGTTTGAAAAAATGAAAAAATTGAAAAATAGAAAAGCTGTTAAACAAGTGAAGCATTTAGAATCTCTTCTCATACACACATCATACAGTCACTTATATTTGTATTGGATAAAGTTTGAAGGAAGGAATTAAAATTTGATATAATTTCATGTGTTTTCTACACAGAACAACTAACTGATCTCTTAAAGGCTCTCCCAAGGAGTGATATTTTTTTCATAGTCAGCATTTAGAAGAATATAGAACTCAATAGTGATAGATAGTATCAGAACCTGAGTGTCCTGATCCCTCCTAGTCTATAAATCTGCAACAAACTACGTGCTCAGAAATGATGACAATGCTGTGCATCCATTGACATCCTCTTAAGAGCTGATAAATATCTGTGCTTAAACTGTTACTACTGTTATGTTTCTGAAAAAGACTCTTGGGTAGTTAATGACTTGGTAAATCATTATAACTTAAAGTTAATTGGACAAGTAAGGCATAAAATTGAATGTATAACATGATCACACCTATTTGACAATATATGCATAAGACTGATGAGGAACTAAAATCTTACAAAATGTTCAACAATTTCATCTGGGATATGGAACTCTAGGTGATTGCTTGCTCTCATATATTACTGAAAATATCATGAGTCACTTATTTAGAATTTCAAAGGTGTTGATTTTTGCAAAGAAACATTCAAGACATATTTTTAATATTTTAGCAAAAATGTAGCAGGTGCACTTATAAAATTATATGAGTGAATTTTATTATAATTATAGACTTCCTTTATAAAATAAATTTAATGTAAACGTCAGTAATTTTTTTCTTTTCATGTTTTTGTCCAACTCGTCTCAGGAATTTCTGCTGGAATGCACAGGTTCTTAGGGGACTGCTCATAGCTGGTGCTAGGAATTGGACCTGGTTCAGCCATGTTCAAAAAAATCTTCATGGCCAGTGTAAATCTTAATTAATATTACTTAAAAAACCTGAATTCTCTTTTTATTTTCAATTAATAAAAGGAAATATTTTTTCATTGACTTACCTATACTATTTACAGATTTTTAGAGATAGCTGCACACCTCAATATGTATGTAATTACCAATAATCTCACTACAGCTATTATAGTGCCAGCTCCACGGTATATTTGTCATTTAGTCTAAAAAATAGTTATGTTTCAATGTTCAGTGTTTGGCCTTCACTTTTTTATATTTTGCATAATAGTAAAGCTATTTAATAAGTGTCTCATTTTATTAATTTCTATAGTATGGTTACTTCAAGTTTCATCTATTCTGTCCATAAATATATTGCTTCTTTTAAAAAGATTTTTATTTAAAGTCTGTACCCAGCATTTTCCTGGAGTCACTCTCAACAGTGCTCAGGGTGAGATTAATGCTTGAGTATTATTTGAGATCAAACCAATGCCTCCCCATAAGCAAAGCATTCTCTTGTACACTTAATGATATCTCCCAATTCTTATTCCATGTTTTATAATGGCAGGAACATATTCAGTTATTTTAATGGATGGTTAGATTGATACCACATTTTACTTTGTTTTAGTTTTGTATGGCTTGATTTTTTTATAAAAAAATATTTTTTATTGTTGTTTTTGAAGCCACACTTAGCTTTACAAGGTCTCACTCCTAGTTTGTTTTGAGGGAACACACCTGGTAATGCCCAACCATTCAAATAGGGATAGAAATCACATTAAGGTCAGCCATATGCAAAGCAAATACAAGCACTTCATGAATTCTCTGGCCCTAAATTCCATACTGTTGTCAATAATGTTGCAATTAACATAGTATCATAAGTAACCTTTTGGGTTAGTATTCTCATATCTCTCATATAGATGACTAAGGATGTGAATTTCCCACTTTCAATTTTTAAGGAAACTCCTTTTCCATATCTCATAATTGATGCTCCAATTCAGGGACTTAACTTTTTCTACTTGCTACACCTTTTCAACTGAGAAATGAAATACGAGCAAGCTTTGACAGAAACACGTTGGATTCATAATGTCATTGATTTTAAATTAATTTTGGTCATTGCACATTTAGAAATCTTTTACTGTAGTCTAAATTTTCATGACCTCTACATTCAATTATGTGACCTCATTTTATGGAGTTGTGACTCACCGTGTAAGAAACTAGGCTCCAATTTATATTCCCACAACAGAACCACATTGCTTTTTCTTCAGATCATCACAATACTTCCTGTTTTCAATCTTGTTTATGTATATATATATATCATTATCCATGAATTGAATTGATATTTTATTCTGATCTTGATTTTCTTTTTCTTAAATGTAAGTGATGCTCAAAGATGTTTTTCCGAGGGCAAAGTATGATGACTACTGCTATTTCATCAAATGTAGGAAACTCAAACTGCATAATGTGTGGTAGTGGGGTGTTGTTTGATTCTCCCCTGGAAAAAAAATTGATACCAAATATTGTTCCTTCTTTAAGGGTCATAGTTACATTTTCCCAATTCCATTTACCTAAGTTTTCTTTTCTCTATTTTATTAACTTAACTTAAATTTGACCTTTTAATAAATGTGAATATATTCTTAATTAGCCTGTCTGAAATTTATTTCCCTAAAAACACACTTTTATTTCCTATTTATTTGTAGTATAATTTGATGTTAAGGAGCATAAATGCCTTTATTTTTCTTTATATCTTTAAGATTTTGCTTTGGTCATTTAGGGTATTTTGTTGTAATAAAATATAGATATTGTAGTGTTAATTCTATATCTCTGAAAAGTGCTATAAAAACTTTATATAAAATTGTTGAATATATAGACTGCTTTTGGTAAAATCAGCATTTTACTAGTATTTCTTCTTTTGGGTTTTTTTTTGGGGGGGTGGGCACACCCATTGATGCTTAGGGTTTACTCCTAGCTATGCACTCAGAAATCGCTCCTGACTTGCGGAACATATGGGACACAGGGGGATTGAACCGAAGTCCGTTCTAGGTCATCTGCGTGTAAGGCAAATACTCTACCACTGTGCCACCCCTCTGATTTGGCCCCATTTTTACTAATATATATATATATTTTTTGGGTCACACCCAGCAGTGATCAGGAGTTACTCCTGGCTCCATGGTCAGAAATTGCTCCTGGCAGGCACGGGGGACCATATGGGGCACTGGGATTCGAACTGATGACCTTTTGCATGAAAGGCAAACGCCTTACCTCCATGCTATCTCCCGGGCCCCTATATTTCTTACATCAGTCACTGATCATGGAATATTTTCTGTTTTCTTCAATTTAGAAATATAGTTTTTAGTTTCAGATACTTTTGAGTAATTTGTTAAGCTTACTCTCAGGTATTTTGTCTTCATTGGTGCAACCTTAAACAGTTATTCTTTTAATTTCCTCTAGCTAATTATTTGAAAATTAAGTGAATAGATTTACACACATTAAGCTTGCATCCAAACACTTCACTGAATTGTTTTTAATAGCTTTCGATGTCAATAGGATTTTCTACATGTATTATCATGTGTTACATAGTGATAGTTTCACTTTTTCATGCTCAATTTGAATGACTTTTATATGTTAGATTTGCATAGTTATCTTAAATAGAACTTCCAAACTCTGTGAACTACATCTTCTAAATTCAGGTTGTAAGGGGAAAAAATTCACCTTCATTTTTTTTTTTTTTACCATTGGACTAGATTATAAGTCTGGGTTTGTCACAGAAGACTCATTAAGTTGAGATGTTTTCTCTATTCCTAATTGTTGTGTATGTAAACATTTCTGACCTTATCATGATCTGGAATTGTTGTGTATAAACATTTCTGACCCTACCCTGATCAGTGATTGTACGATACCCTAGGGTGTGACCTGGCAGTCTGCCCCCACCCTAGGGTAGTACCTGATTCCGTTTTCACCATTGGGTGGTACCTGATTCTGGGTTATAAAAGCAAGGATCTGTGGAAAGCAAGACGCTTTTTTTCTCTTGCTGGCCTTCATCCAGGCCTTTTGAGGCTTCGACCTCTGCAAGGAATAAAGAGCTATTTTCTTCGGAAGTTTGGCTGTCTTTTGGATTTCTTCCCGCCGCATGCACCTCAGAACTGCTGGTCACCGGGTGGGAGACGCGTTCTCCGAGCTGGAGGGGAAAGACCTCGTTCTCCCTACCTACATCAGTGAACCTCTCTTGGGGATGGATTACTACACCTAATTTGTTTTTGTTTTTACAATTATTACAGAATCCTGTCAAAGGCTTTTTTCAGCATCTATTGACATGATCACTTGATGTGATACACGCATGTATTTACTTACATGCATTGAATCAATCTTGTATCCTTATGATGAATAGCAGATGTTCATTATGAATTATTTTCTGTGTGCTTTACTAGATTTTATTTGCCTAGATTTTATGATTTTCCTGTTGATATTTTACATTTACATTCAATAGAGATATTTTCTATACTTTACTGTGCTTTCCATTTCATGTTTAGAAACAGAGTATTTATGTAATATATATACACACATATGTAAAAGAGTATGATTAGAAGTATTTCACCCTCTTCCATTAAAATAATTAAGGGTCCAAAATAATAGTACAGTGGATAGGATATTTGCCTTGCATATGGCAAACTCAGGTTCAATCCCTCCCATTCCATAAAGTCCCTCAAACACTGCCAGAAGTGACATTGAAAACAGATCCAGGAATAAATCCTGAGCTTCACTAGGTGTGGCCCAAGTCACACCAAAAAAAAAAAAGATAAAAATGGGTAGTCACCAGGAGTTTTAGAACTCAGTAGTGAATTAATTTGATCATGAATTTTTTTCTTAGAAATATTTAAGAATATTTCTGTTTTTCCACATGTGACTTCTTGTATCTTTAAACTCTACACTTTTCTTGTTTTATGTTGATGAAGAGGTTGCATAGTTTGAAATATTTGTTCATTTTTTTCTAGGTTATCCAATTCTGCATTACTTTCTTTCTACTTATTCTGTATTTCTTTAATAGGAAAGTTGTATTTTAAAATTTTGACTTCTCTTTTATATAGTTGTGAAACTTTATAGTGCTGAACTTCTTAATATTGCTTAATATTTCTAATCTCAACTAAGTTTAGCTTCCTGTTTTTATTGACCTTTAGTTAGCTTTAAATTTATTTTTTATTCTTTTATTAATCCAAAAGTTATAGACAATCATGTGACTTAGTCACTTGGTTTATCCTTATATTTTTTCTGTTTATAGTTAATATCATGATTTATAAATTTTTAAACAGTTCCTTTTTTGGGGGGGGGCACTACCAGCAGTGCTCAGGGATTATTCCTGGCTATCTGCTCAGAAATCGCTCCTGGCAGGCATGGGAGACCATATGGGACACCGGGACTCCAACCAACCACCTTAGGTTCTGAATCGGCTGCTTGCAAGGCAAACACCACTGTGCTATCTCTCTGGACCCAGATTTATAAATTTTCATAATACATTTTTAGCCTTCATACATTTCTTAAAATTTTTTATGAGTTTTAGCATATGGCAGTCGTCAGACTTCTCCATAACACTTAAGAAAAATACACATTTAGTTATTTGAGGATTAAAGTTTATGCATTTGTAATTTAAATTAAATTAAATTAAATATATTTATTTTAGACATCATATTTTATGAGTTCCAAATATACAGTTATTTCTGACATTCAATATTCCAAAACCCAATCTACCACCAGTGTAACATTCTCTCCACCCTTGTCACAATTTTTACTATCTTCCCAAAGCCTGCCACATGGCAGGTACAGGTAATTTACCTAGATTGTTTGGCACAAATGAATGGTAGTTAAATCATCAAAAATGTTTTCATTAGACTTTGGAAAAATTGTCATATCCTGAAATAGAGTTAAGTCATTAATTTAAGGTTTATTAAGCTATTTGTTGTTAGTTGAGCATTCTTTGGTTTCTTTTGTTGATTTAGTTTGTGTGACTTTTATATCATACTATATCTGAATTTGGGTACAGGGATGTCAGTATTAAAATTAATGTATCAACTCCTAGAATCATAAAGACAAATTATTTCCTAGCCTTCCCCCCTATATTCTATTTAAATAGCTCTAGCTACAGAGGCAGGATGTCATCATCCACATCTGAGCAGAAAGTTTTCTGGCACCATAAAAAGACCATGAAGTGTGAAAATGAGCGAATATGGATCCTATAGTTGTTCCCTTGGCAGTATGCTTCAAGGGTGGAGATGTCCATTCTAACTTCCCCAATATTAATTAGGAAGAAGAAGAAGAAAAAGAAGAAGAGGAGGAGGGGGAGGAGGAGAAGAAGAAGAACAAGAAGAGAAGAAGAAGAGGAGGAGGAGAAAAAGAAGAAGAGGAGAAGAAGAGAAGAAGAAGAAGAGGAGGAGGAGGAGAAGAAGGGAAGAAGAGAAGAAGAAGAAGAAGAAGAAGAAAAGAAGAAGACGAAAAGAAGAAGAAGAAGAAAAGAAGAAGAAAGAAGAAGAAATGAAGAAGAAGAAGAAGAAAAAGAAGAAGAAGAAGAAGAAAAAGAAGAAGAAGAAGAAAAAGAAGAAGAAGAAGAAGAAGAAGAAGAAGAAGAAGAAGAAGAAGAAGAAGAAGAAGAAGAAGAAGAAGAAGAAGAAGAAGAAGAAGAAGAAGAAGAAGAAGAAACACAACCCTTTTAAGTAGTTGCTGGTCTGAATTTGTTTTTGTTTTTGTTTTTGTTTTGACTAGTTTTGCCTGCATGGAGAGGTAGCCGGAGCAGAGAGCAGAGATGGCTTAGAGACAAGTACAATGCAGGACTGAGTAGATATACAGCATAAATTGTTATGGTAGGTCACACATATGTGGTGGCTAGGGCATGAATAGAGATGCTATTTCCTGAAGCCTGCTTGTGAGTGAGATTTCTGCTCACCGTCCTCCTGAACCGAATGACCCTTTGGTTGGAGAAGGTGGAGCCACGTGGCCTGGGAGGGCAGATAAATGTCCCTCCAACAATCTATCATCCAAGTCCTTCCTAAGGACCTTCTTAATTAATTTAAACAACACCTTAATTATTACTTAGAAAGATTTGCAATTCACTGTGACAACAATAAAAATTAAAAAATATTACTGTATCTTGTGAACTTATAAGTGGCTGTATGGTTCAGGGCTCTGAGGATCAGTGGAGCTAGAGCAAAACTCATGGCAGCAGCAGAGTTTTATTGGACATGGCTGCCAGGATTTCTGGAAGTACAAAGGCATGGGAGAAAGCAACCTTCCCTGGTTCCAAACCATCCCTGGAGATGTTAGCACTAAACCTGCATACCTGGAGAATTGGCAACTAGAAGTGTCTAGTTCTATATATAGTTATTAAATTGGTTTTACAACTCATATAACATCACTATTTATTATTTCGTCTGGAAATGTCCACTAGAATAAAAGATGTGTCAATGAAAATAACTATCTTCTTGCTGTCAATAAGATCTTTGAGGTTTTATAGCAATTGTTTTGTATACTTCTGAGCCGTGTGTTTTGTGCATGCATATTGATGACATATTTTCCAGCAGATTGATCCTTTAATCAATGCATAGTGCCCAAGGACTAAAGTGATAGTACAGTGATAGCACTTTCAATTATATAACATACCTGATTCAATTCCTAGCAAGCTACTTTCTCCCTCAATTCTGCCAGGAATGTTTTATAAAGACAAAGTTAGTGGTAATCCCTGAAAACTTCTGGCTGTAGTCCCAAAATATAAAGACTATATATAGTATGCATAAATGTAATTATATACAATTGTTTTATATTTGTAAGTTTTTGTCTATTAGCTTTTTTTTACTTGATATGAGATAATAGTTGTTTGTACCTTTTACCCTTAACTATTGACTTGAAACACTTTTCAATCTGAACTTAAATTTAACTTTATATCTGATATGAGACTACTGTGTATGAAATAAAGATGGATCTATGCTGTTTTTATTAATTTTCTTAAATACTATGTCTTTGATGAATCCAAACAAGTCAAATTTAGAGTGATAACTGATATATAACTCTAACTTACTATCTGTCAATCTTTTCATATCTAGTTGGATATCTATCATATAAATATGATGTTTTCCAATCATTTTCTTCTGTCTTTTTATGGAGATGGATTGCTATGGTGATTCTCTTCATTTTTCTACTTTCTTCTTTGAAATATTTCTTTTCAAGGGTTTTGTTTTCTGGTTGCTATAGAAATTGTATAATATTTTCTTTCAGAAAATGTAGTTTTTATAATGCTGTTTGGCTACTTATTATTTGAAAATCCCAGTTCTATCACTTTTTATTCTTTTATAAATTTTGTTTGTTTGAGTCATCCAAATAATGCTTAGGGAGTCCTGAGCCACTTCTGATGTATTGCACTATCTGGAATGAATAGTCCAATGATTGGTCTTCATTATGATTTCTTCAGGCCCAGTAGTGCTATGAGGCTTCCACTGCTCTACGCAGTAGTGCTGAGGGATTGCAAGACTGACAGTGATATTTGGTATCTTGCACATGTGCCCTTTGAGCTATTTCTCTGACTTTCATTTATCTTTTTGTTTGTTTTTGTTTCTTTACTATGTACTATTTATATCCATCTTGTGGTTTTCTGAGTTTCTTTTCATATAAAAACTATTTGCAATATTTCTTGTACCTCAGTCTGGTAAAGAAGTGATTTTTTTAAGTATTAAAATTGAATACAATGAGATGAATTTATCTGGTGAATGATTAAATTTAAGAAATGCCAATTGTGTTGCACTTTATTTTTGAGCTTTTCAAGTCATATAATAAACACTAAAAATATTAAGTAAATTGATAAACATATACAGACTCAGGATATTCAGTAAATACTTTTAAAATTCTTAGTTTTTATCTTACATTCATTTCATTGGAAAAAGTTAAAGTTATTTTAAACATTAATAAGGTAACTAGTCAAATATCCAGCAGTCAAATGATCAGTCCAGTGAAATTACAAATTCGATGTGCAACAATGTATTCCAAGTGAAATATCTGACAAAAATCTTGGATTAAACAATGAATAATAATATATATTTACATAATCAATATAGGAAACTTCTTGGTAAAAGATGAAAAGAGGGCAAGGGAATTCATATATAATTCTGCATAATTAGTGATCCTATATAATCTACATGATTTATTACCAAAGTTAGTATCTGTATGTATTTTATTAAATTTTTTAGGGTTACCCATTTGTCATCCATGTGGACTTTTCTTTATTTTTATTATAGGAACATAAATCAAAAGATTATTTATGGGGTCTGACGTGGTGGCGCTAGAGATAAGGTGTCTGCCTTGCAAGCACTGACCTAGGGCAGACCGCGGTACGATCCCCCGGCGTCCCATATGGTCCTCCAAGTCAGGAGTGACCTCTGAACGCATAGCCAGGAGTAACCCTTGAGCGTCATTGGGTGTGGCCCAAAAACCAAAAAAAAAGAAAAAGAAAAAAGATTATTTATGATGAAAAGGGGAAGCAAGCGTTCAAATAAATTGTGAAAAAAAATCATGTAAATTGTTATTTTCTATGATTTAACACACTTTTCCACAAACGAGAAATAATTTTTTTATATACTATCACCAGAAAAAGAAATGGTCTCATAATTTGCTAGCTTGGGCAAATGACTGTATCTGGGATTATTCATGTTCTCTGTGTGAAAAGTTATTTTCAATTTTATTGTCTCCTAGTTAGCCTTGCATTGCATATCTCACTTAATCCCTATCAAATAATCTAATGAAGCAGAGTTTACATTTTTTCTTTTCCCAAGGGCGACATCTTTTATTTTGACTGTCACTGATTCATGGAGTGTTGTCATACAACAATAAAATCACTTTAATTTTTCCTTTCACCTTTTCTGAGTTAATTAGCACAAGTACCCTTATTTTTGTCAATCCTGAACCTCAAGTGATTTGTTAAATTCTGGCTAATAAAAAAGCAGCAGAAGAAGAAAAGCAGCAGCAGAAGAAGCTTGCTGGATCAGTAAGATGAGAGAACTGGGAAGCCTGTCTGGAATACAGGTGTGGGTGGGGTGGGAGGCAGGGGGACTTGGGACATTGGTGGTGGGAATGTCGCACTGGTGAAGGGGGTGTTCTTCACATGACCGAAACCTAATCACAATCATATATGTAATCAAAACGTTTAAATAAAAAAAAAGGAAAAAAATCAAAAAAGAAAAGAAAAATAAGGTCTCCCAATTCTTACCACAGGCTGTGTTCTTCACACGGACTGTATAGAAAGAGGAGGTACAGTAAATGCACCCTATATACACCTCAACCCAGACCCTTGCTTGGTCTGTATTGGAAATTGGGGGAAAAAAAATAAAAGATACAAGAAGTTGCTTGACATTCCCCCCAACTGAAATATACTAATTCCAATATCTCCGTCTGATTTCTTGAGCAAAACTGAAAGCTGAGATCCAATAGAATTAATTCCACAATTAATATTCACAGTTGTTTATAGGATATAAACAAGCAAGTTAATAAACAAAAAATTCTTTATGTTAAGAAAAGCTTTTATTACCTCATAATTATTACTACTTGAAAGCATTTATTTTGAGTGATTTCAAGACTTATGAGTTATAATTTGTATTTCTTACAGCAATAATATTACCCTGCAAAATGCCAAAATAAGTCATTATTAAAAGACTCATGATTAATATAAAATATGGTAAATGTAATTTTTTCTTTTTTCTTTTATTTTGAAGGGGGGTTACGGGCCACACCTGGCTGTGCTTAGAGTTCACTCCTGACTCTGCTCTCAGAGGTTGCTCTTAGCAGGCTCAAGAAAGTATATGGGATAATGGGAATCAAACTCAGTCCTTCACTGGTCAGTCACATGCAAAGAAAATGCCCTAGTGCTATCCTATCTCTCCTACCCTAGTAAATTTAAATTTTTTCATGTGTAATACTAAACCATTAATATTTCACTAGAAACTTTTTGCTGATTAAATGTTGCTAGTGTATGTTCATTGAATACCATTTTGTAATCAATGAATTAATGACTGAATGAATTTTCTCTTGAAATTCCACCATTTTCTTCGGAGCTTTATTTTTTTTAATTTATCCATCAATGGAACTATACTACTATTTCTTGATGATCTTAACTTAAACTTAAAGAAAAATTTTAGACAAAAAAATCTCCATTGTAGGTCCAGATCGGTGGCACAAAAAATAGGAATTTGCCTTGCACAAAATAACCTGGGACGGACCATGGTTCAATCCCCCGAATTCCCATATGCCCCCCAGAGTCAGTAGCAGTTTCTGAGTGCATAGCCAGGAGTAACCCCTGAGTGTCACTGAGTGTGACCCAAAAAGCCAACAAACAAAAGAAAAAAAAAGAAAGACTCCCATTCATAGGGGGTTCAATTATTCAGCAACATAATTTTACCGAAAACAATAAATATATTTTAAACAAGGTATCAATGCCAAATAACTGTGATTTCAAATAGGCTTCTATCAACTGTCACACTAAATTAGACAGGCAATGAGACAGCTTGAATAACCAAGTTCAAACCTTTTAAATAATTTTAACCCCAGCATGCCAATGAAGACATTGATTGCTGTACATTAATGAAACCTTTAATTCTCTGACCAAATAACAATCTATTTTTTTCTTCTTCCTAGCTTAATCTTATGGGCTGACTGCAGAATCAGGCAAAACTATATACATATTTTCAGAAAGCCTCTCTGTGAGATGGAAAAACATTACCCCACCCATCAACTTAAGAGAATTTCATTCTTGTTCTGCTGAAAACTCAAAATACTGGCGGAAAGAAGGAAGAAAAAGAAAAAAGAAATACTTATGAGGCCCATCAAAAGAACATATTTCATACTAGAGAACATGAATAAAACTCATGAAATAGTTGTTATACCTTCTTGTATTAACCCAAAAAAAATAAATACTTGAGGAATGGCATATATAGATAACTTTCACAAGGAAAGCCTGATTATTTTTAAAGTACTGACTCAAAAACACATGTTATTTTAGCTCACCCTCAATTACAAGTGCCATCAATTGATGATCAACATCATTATGCCATTTTCTTCCTTAAGTGTACTCATAGAAGTAACAATACTCAATAGAGAGGGGTTTTAAACATTGCTATGTGCTTCCTTGTGTTAGAAAACAGTCTTGTCTACAGATTTTATTTCATAAAAATAAATAAAATAAAAAGCTATCATAAAATCTTACACAAAAATAATTGATTTAAATTTTCCTTATTTCAATAACTTTCCTACAAAATCCAGAATTTTGCTACATTTGTATTAACATATGTATTGTGTCTATACATACAGAGACACATGTATATAATATATTTTATCTCTTATTTAAAATTTCTACTTGACTTTGAGTACTTCCATGGCTAAAAAGATTTGGAAAAGAGAGAGTTTACAGATCTCGGATTTTCTTGTGGTTAGACTTGTAGATTCAAATCATATATGCCAAAGAGTGTTAACTTTCAAACACTGAAAGATAAATTGAGGTACAAGTAGTAATACATGTCAATTATGAAGATTACAGAAATAACAGTGTTGAGGTGTTCAAATGCTTTAAAAATAGTTCAAAGGGAAACTTTCTATATTCCAAACAATCTCAATTCTATGAAACCATATATATTATGATGTATAGAGCATGTTTGTTTACTTTTTTCTTGTCATTTAGATGTTTTCAACTTTTTCTTAAGGTAACTTTTCAAAGATAACTATATCATAATAATACATATAAAGACCTTGGTTTACTTTGATTCTCCTGAACTAAAAACAGTGACAAGGTAAGCTAACCTTCAATTGTAATAGAAAAATTGTATTACTTGACCCTAACACAAATACTCAGCATATTAATATTTTTGTTCATAATATTAAATTTAAATTCTGGCAAAAAATTCAAGAAGTCACTTTTAAATAGTGATTATAAAACTACATTTTAAGGATTTTTCTCTTAAGACAAGAAATAAAAAGGGTGCTGAAGAGATAGTTTATGGGCTATGAAACTTGCTTCGGCATGCTAAAAAACCTGGTTCAATTGTACCAGTGATATACTCCCTAATTAAAAAAAAAAGTCATATCATTGTATGGTTTGCTTAAAATCTTTCTCATTTTATTTAGTAAATTCCTAAATTTAAGCTAAATTTTATTTTCATATCGAGTATTGTAATTTTCCATATTTAATAAATATATAATGTATATTTACATATATTTAATGTATAAGTGGATTACATTTGATTGAAGTCATACAGAAAAATATTTTAAATTTTGAAGAGATTCTAAAATATTCAGAGCACTTATCTTGCATGTGGCCTCACTGGGTTTGAATTCTCTTACTCATAAAGTCCTTGAACCATCAGGGATCTAGGAATGATACCTGAAAGCAGAGTCAAGGATAAGTCCTGACCACCCATAGTTGTGTCCCTACGTTAAAAAATAATAAAACATGTAATTTATCCTTAGAAGTCTTTTAAGTCTCTTTCATCCTACTTACAGACAATATACAATTTTTCTGTAAATTAACATGTTGCTTCTAATAATCAACTATTTCATTTTTTAGGATTTTGTGTTGTTTTGGGACCAAACTGGCAGCACACAGTGGTTACTCCTGGATCTGTGCTCAAAAATTACTCCTGGTAGGCTCTGGGAACCATTTGGGATGCTGGGTATTGAACCTGGGTCAGACATTTGCGAGGCAAATTCCCTAATATCACTCAGCCACACACACTTTTTAAGGTTTATTTTTAAGGTTTTATTAATTTATAATAACGATATGATTGACATAGTATTACACAAGTTTAAGGTTTACAAAATGTAATTGCAGAATATTTCTACTATATTGGTGTTCTTGTCCGAAATGCCACATAATTATCATGTTGTTTTAAGATTAGAATATTAAACTCTACTTTCAAAATTAATTAAACTACATTAAAAATAAAATACATTAAATACATGAAAGTAAAATCTGTGCACTAATAAGTCACTCTTTTTTTTAGATATAATTTTAATTTTAATCATAGTGGCTTGCATATTGTTGACAATAATATTTTAGGTACATGTTAACATAAAATCAGGCGAATGCCCACCGAATTGTCCTCCCTCCGCCTCCGTTCCCATCCTACCTTCCATGTCCTCCTCCCTCATCCCCGGGGCTGCCAGGATAAGTGGTCCCTAGAGTCACTCTTTTATCTTTTTTTTTTTTTTTTTTGTGTGTGTGTGTGTGTGTGGTTTTTGGGTCACACCCGGCAGTGCTCAGGGGTTACTCCTGGCTCCATGCTCAGAAATTGCTCCTGGCAGGCACTGGGGACCATATGGGGCACCGGGATTCGAACCAATGACCTTCTGCATGAAAGGCAAACGCCTCACCTCCATGCTATCTCTCTGACCCCCACTCTTTTAAATTTCTTAAATGTGGGGCCAGATCAGTAACATAGCAGTAAGGCATTTGCCTTGCTTGAGGCTGACCCAGGAATGACCCAAGTTAGATCCCTGGCGTCCCATATGGTTGCCCATGAGAAGAGCGATATCTGAGCTCAGAGTCAGGAGTAACCTTTGAGCGCTGCCAGGTGTGCCCCCCCAAAAAAATTCTTAAATGTATAATCTTATGAATAAATGGATTTTTGTTTGTTGGGACCACATTTGACAATGCTCAAGACATACTTCTATTTTTAAATTAGGGATCACTCCTTGATGGACTCAGAAAACCATATGGGATCCAGGGATTAGACCAAGATTTGCCTTAAGCAATTTAAGAAAAAGAGCATCTACCTTACTATCTATTCAGCCCACAATTAAAATGTTTGACTCTTATTCAACATTTCCTCTATCCCTTAGGCCTTGACAATCAACATTTAGTCTCTTCACATGAATTTAAACTTTTTATATTCTAAATATAAGTATTAGTAAGTAGTATTTCTTTTACTATTGGTTCTAATTCACTTTAAAACAAAGCCTTTATGTACCAATGAATTTTCCTTGAATGGCCCGGGAGATAGCATGGAGGTAAGGCGTTTGATTTTCATCGGTTCGAATTCCGGTGCCCCATATGGTCCCCCGTGCCTGCCAGGAGCAATTTCTGAGCATGGAGCCAGGAGTAACCCCTGAGCACTGCCGGGTGTGACCCAAAAACCAAAAATAAATAAATAAATAAAAATAAAAAGATTTCCATTTTTTGTTTTGTTTTGTTTTTTTGAACTACACTCAGTGCTGCTCAGGTTTTACTTCTGGCTCTATGCTCAGAAATCACTCTTCGTTTGGGGGACCATATGGGATGCAGGGAATGGAACAAGCAACTGCCCCGGGGTCAGTTGCATGCAAGGCAAACACCCTACCACTGAGCTACCAATCTGGCCCAAGATTTCCTTATTTTTAAGGCTGACAAATACATGTTTTTTTCTTTACCTGCTCACCTCCCAATTGACACCTAGGTGATTCCTAAGTCTTTTTATTAATATAAAATCTTTATTTAAACACCATGAATACAAACATGATTGTAGTTGGGTTGCAATCATATACAGAACACCCCCCTTCACCAGGGAAAGTGATAAGAGACAGGAGAAAAGGGGATAAGGGATGAAAAAAGAGGGAAGAGGAGAGAGAGTAGGGAGGAAAGGAAAGGAAACAAATGGAGAGATCTGGAAGGGAGGGGAGAGGAGAAAAATGGAGAGGACTGGAGGAGAACCGTGAAGAGAGGAGGAAGGGAAAGAAAGAATAAGAAAGAAAAAAGAGAAAAAGAAAAGAAAAGAAGACTCTTGCCAGCCCAATTCTACAACTAATCTGGAAAAGAACATGATGCCACCAAATCATCCAGGCTGACTTGTTCCCGCTGACAAATCTGGGGCCTTCTGCCTGAGCAGTCTGCAGCCAAAACCGTTCCAGCTCTCTAGCTCCTGGATGGGACAATCACACAACACTTCAAACTTTTAGTCATGTCAGCCCAATAAGATGACAGCAGATATTATGGGATAATTGCCTAGAAGACTGCAAAGCTCAATAACCCTAACCAATAACACAGAAGGCACAACTAGGACCAACCAGTCCAGTAAGTCTTCAGGCAATGACTTTAGTAACAGGATTATGAGATAAAACTATTATCATAAATTGACTTTTATTGATCTATGTTTTGATAGTTCCATTTGACATTGTGTTGTAACAAACAACATGAAGTAAATGTGTTTGTGCCTGCAAGGGGTAGGCTGGGATGGCAGTGGGATACCAGGCACATTTCTGGAGGGAATGTCACAGGATTGTGGAATTGCTGTTGGAATTTTAAATGTTTGAAGCAACTGTATTACGAGCAACTTGGTAAATCATGGTGTTATAATAATAATTTAAAAGAAGTAAAGGAAAAAAGAAGAAATAAGTTGCCATAATACTGTTATGAAACTAGAGATTCAATATTCACACTAATTTATATATCTATGTATATATACCAGACCTATGCATTTAATACAAATAATTCATCATGAGCTCATGATAGCCTTTTGTTCATATCTTTATAATCAAACATACTAATTACATTTTACCATTTTTACCATGTTTACCATTCTAAATTTGTTGTCAGAAAGCCCTAAATATTTCCCAATTTTTTTCATACTGAAACAGTAGTCTACAATTAAAGAAGTACATATGTGCTGTTTTCTCTAGGGTATCATCAATGAGAAACATGCAAATAGCAAAGTAAAGTGAAGCTTATGATGTTCTATTTGTATCTGAGGGAAAAAATAAAAATTTTCATAGACAATGAAAACTATTAAATTATGACTTAGTGGATATTGAAGCTTTACTATGAGTGTCATTATAAACTCAAAGTACTTCTTATATCTCAAAGTGGGACTTAAGCAATATGAATAATATTGCTTTCTATATTAAAAAAACCTTCTTTGGAACTTCTTTGTGCTCATTCCAGAATTTTATAATTAAAAAATATGTGAAGTTGGGATAAAGCTAAAGGAATTTAAAATCATGACTAAATGATTTTAAAGTGATGCCAATCTAAACATTATAAAATACTTAAATTGAATTCCTTTATAGAAAATGGCAGTCGTCAAAACTTCAATGAGTATAAATTTAGTTTACTAAGATGGATAAATTACCATTTAAGATATACATGTTTGAATGTAGGGTATATGAAACTACTTATTTTATGCATGCTAATATCTGAATGTGTGTATTAGTGTGTATATTTGTACCAACTTTAAACAACATACTTCATTGAGAATCTGTAATTTTTTAAGAAGTTTGAGGAAAACATTACAAATTCTTTTGAAATTATTAAAGCTTTCTGGAAAAATACCTTGATCAATTTTTAATGTTTCCCTCAGGTCTGATTCCATCTAATCCCTTTTACATTTTAAAATCTACTCCTGAGTGGCCACGCACATTCATTTCCTTTAAAATCTATTTTTTAACATTCACTTTTATTTAATCATGCCAGTTTCTCCCCTTGAACCCTGAGGTCCTCAGAAGGGTCCATAATCTGACAATATAAAATGATATAAATGCAGAAATAAGTCCTTCTTAGATAAGTCATTTATTAACATGTTTATTGCCTTTTCAGCTTTATTATATTAAAGCAATATCTATAAAATGTTTCACACCAATGCCCATAATAGTGTCTAATCTGATCATCCTTGGCACCAATATTAATTAAAAGATTTTGTAAGAACTGTTTGCAAAATATTTTGAAATGTCCAGATGATAGTTGTAATGAATGCATAACATCGATTAATATGCATTACCTGTTTAAAATTTTATATAGTAATTAACATATTAGAACTTAGACACTTTGACAGGCACTTTTGTAGCATTTAAATAAAATTAGTGCAAACAATAAGTGTCGTGTTAGTTATTACTGATTTCTATCTTTGTGTTCTCTTCAGCTAGAGCTATGTTTTCTTTGATTTCTATGAGGATCCTCCATTTTTCCTTTGTTTTTTTTTTGTTTGTTTTGTTTTGTTTTGTTTTTTTGGGGGCGTCACACCCGGCAGTGCTCAGGGGTTACTCCTAGCTCCATGCTCAGAAATTGCTCCTGGCAGGCACGGGGGGACCATATGGGGCACCGGGATTCGAACCGATGACCTTTTGTATGAAAGGCCAACGCCTTACCTCCATGCTATCTCGCGGGCCCCATCCATTTTTTCTATTCTAAACTTCTTATCTGTGCGATTAATCAGATGGCTGGTGTTTTTTTTTTTTTTTTTTGAGTCATCAAAGCTATCATCTTCATTCTCTGTGCATGGTGTTTGACTGCGAGGTTTTCCCATTGTCATGCTTGCAGTGTCATTTTTTCTGCATGTTATGTTGAAGTTCATTAGTTAGAAAGAACACAGGGCTAGGAAGTGAAGCAGAGCTCTTCTAGAGCCTCAAGGGACAGTTTTTGTGCTGCCCTTCTTGGCCCTCTCAGGAGAGTTTCAGGAGACAGAAGAGTAGAGAAACACGCAAAGGGGACAGGTCTCCTCAGTCTCTCCCAATTGGTAATTCCACAACAGGGGCCATTTTTGTTATTACTCTTAAGTTTCTCATGCCTGGGATTCAGAAATTCTATAAAACTATGTAAAATGTGACTTAAAGATGCATTGGAATTTATTATTAGTAATACTATATTTGTATTTTACCTTTCTTTTTCCTTAATCTTTGTTTTCTAATTCCCTTGATATACTTATTCTTGATATCTAATTTCCTTGATATCCAACACTTATATTCATGGTTATTTTCTTTGTTGTGGCCTATATGACACTTTTGTTCAATTTCTTTGGTCCAAAACTCTAATATTCATAATTGTTCTCACTCATGACTAGATTTTCCCTTTTATTTCCTATTTTGTCTTTTTGTTTGTTTGTTTGTTTGTTTTGGGGTCATACCCAGTGGTGCTCAGGAGGTAACTCCTGGCTCTGCGCTCAGAAGTCACTCCTGGCAGGCTCGGGGAAGATCATAGGAGACGCTGGGATTTGAACTGGGGTTTGTGCTGTGTTGGCCATGTGCGAGGCAAATGCCTTACCACTGTGCTATCTCTCTGGCCCCATTCCCCTTTTATTTTATTTATTTATATGTTGATATTCTAAATTTTTATTTTCTACACATGTACTTCAGATTTAAAAATAAAGATAATTTTTTATTTAAATTGTCCGATGTTAGGAAACTCCAGGGTTGGGGTCTCCTTGTACTTTGGCAAAAGTTTTTCTTTTCCATGAACTCCATACTTTGGTGGGCCCATGCAAACGATAATTGCCACATTAATATTGTTTTAAAAGTGCTACCTTGACTCCAAACCTTTAAAAAAGCACTAGTAAAAATATCTGGAACTGGAAAAAAAAAAGGTTTACATTAGGGCTAACATATATGCTTTTAGATGCACTAGCATTCTGGGGGATAAAGAAGGGTGATAAGCGATATATACTTAGGAACAGGGATGAAGGGAGGACAACACTGGTGGAAAGTTCCCCACTTATTGTCACCATGTACCTTAAGTATCACTGTGTAAGATTTGCCGTTGACTACCTTTAATATCACTGTATAAGATTTGTTGTTATATATTCAAATAAATGTCTGTTAAAATAAGAAAAAAACAAAAAAACTGATGAATACTATAAATTTTCTATTTGATAATTATACATATTAGTAAGAATTTAAGACATAAGATATATCATTTTAAAATTTTCTATAGTATTACTATAGATAAGTTTAACATCAATGACCTTTCTTCTATAGAGATATAGCTCATAAAATGCAATTATATAGGTAGCAAAGCGATATTTATTTTCTTAATATCAATATTGATTCTTTTCAATTATGTGACCAGATGTTATGAAGGCCTGATGGTTTCTTAGAAGCTAAATGTAAAATTACTTGCATATTCTCACATGTTTATAGTCTCTAGAGAGCAAAATTTTAATCGATTCCATGACTCTATACAGAATCTATCAAACATCACAAAATAATCCACATGAACTTATTTAATTTATTTATGTGTATTTAAGAGGGATTTCCTTTCCTACATTTATTATCTGTATCTCTTTATTAAATATAATATAGTTAAAATATTTTGGTCATTGAACTAAGTCAATGAAACATCATTTTGTCTGTTAAATAGTAGACAAATTACCTATTTTTGTACTCCGATATCATATATTGTTCTCTCATGTTCAAATTTATCAAAATTTATGTTTAGGAAGATTAAACCAGCACACAGTTAACTTTTTTATTTCTTAATGATTACTTGATCAAAGGAGCACCTGTGTGAATCTCATCTTAGGAAGTAATAAAAAAGAAATATCAGATTGGTATAATGCATTTATAGCAATTAAGGAATTAACTGAGGATTTTAGATGTTGTGAAATCACTTAAAATTATTTTTTGCTATTTCACATTCCATATAAAACTATTATCTGACCTTAATATATTGAACATTTAGGTAATTCATTTCAATATACGATTAGATGTGAAATTCTAAGCAATTTTTCAAATGAGATTAGAATTATTATCCTTAATAACTAAAGTCTAAAAGTACCACATGAATTTTTATAAATCTATGTTGCAACATATGTTCAAGGTAAGTATGGTATCAAGGATGATATATTCCCTCTCAAATTATGACAGAGAGAATAAGAACAAATTTAGTTATTTGTCTTAACTCTAAAATAGATATTGTATTTGTCTTCACCGAAATGCATGAGAAACAAAACATGAGGAAATTTGATAAATTCTACTTTAATCCTAAAAATGTTATTAGTAGATCATACTTTAAAAATTAATATTTTTACATTAGAGACTTGTATTGATTTTTACTATTGCTTAAGGTAAAATTGAGTAGTTCAAAATTTATATCTTTTACTTTTCATTACTGTCAGGCACTATTTTTATTATTATATAACTTGCACAAAGTTTATTATATATAACTTGCACAATATTATAGTCAATTAATATGATAATATGTATGACAATTTCAATATTTTACTAGATAGAAAAAATAATTGAAGGGCTAAAGGGTAAGGCATTACCTTGCATGTGACCAACCCCAGATCCAACCATATGAATAAGTCCCAAGCAATTTATTGTGACTCTCAAAAGCAAAACAATAAAAATATTCCTTGGAGAATACAATCTAGGTCCTGTGTGTATGCTCAACTGTTGAGCATATGCATTGCATGTAGGAGGGCTAGAATCAATTCTTGAAATCATGAGACGTTGAGCATTGTTTAAAAGAGCTGCTGACTGTTGAGCCAGGAGTATCCCCAGAGCACTGCTGGGTATTACCTTAAACAAACAAAAAATGTGAAGTCTCCAATAGTCATTTATATATTTCTCAGTTTGCTAGTGATAATGTACAGTTTTAATAACTATCTTCATCCCATTATAAAACATGTGCATAAAGATTACGGTTGTACAAAGCATTGAAGAACTATATCATTTTTACAAACATTTGAGACAATAGTTATGTTTTTACCCTGAGAATCTTGCATTCCAATTTATTTGTACCAATTTTTTTTTTGCTCTTTTTTCTATGACTCGATGTCCTGCCCAAAATCTGAAAACAATCTGCCCAAATCTGAAAAGCTAAAGCAGTCAAAACATCTGTGACTTTTAAAGAATTCTAATTGAACAATGATAGCACCCTGAGTTCTCGACCAAATTATCAAGAATTTATCAGGTGCGCTGTCAATAACTGCATTGTGTTCTCTTTAACAGTTTCTGCACTTCAGAATGAAAGATGCTTCTTTGTGCTAAAGTGAATTAGGGATTATATTCTGTATGAACCACTATGGGTGATGGACGCCTAAGTGATCTCCTGCTGCTGGCTTTGGACTGTGAAGCAGCTGAGAATACTAATAGCAACAAAGCAAGAGCAGTTTCTGCTAGTTTAAGATCATGCCAGTCTCTATTGATGTAAACAGGGATTTGATGGATGCAATGATCTATCTGCTCTCCGCAAGCAGCATATAAAACTTATTTTAAATTGTTTATCCTCTTAGATTTCATCTGGAATGCAAGATGGACTGTGACTGAACTGATGATAATATTGGAATATGACTTTGAGGCACACAATTAAACTAGCACACAGCTTCTTTTCTCACTGTGTCTTTTTGCTTTCTGTCAGTTCCCATCCCCATAGAATTCTGTAAAAGTAAAATGAAATTTTAAAGGAGAAAAATGAAAAGATAAAATAAAATGATTTTAAGGGAAGACCAACTGCTTTAAATCAGGGATGAAGGAAAAATATAGCAGTTTGAGTTGCAGAAGCAGCAGTTACTGTTCTAACATAACTGCTGATTTTCACACCATATTCTATCAGTATAAACGTGTCTGGGATGTGCAGTTCCATTCAGCAAGTGACTCTCCTACAGAGAAAAGACAGTTTTCAGATAATCTTTGCTGTGGAGCCTTCCTCTCCAGAATCCACAACATATACTCTTGTTTTCCAGACTCAGCATTTTTTTCAACTGAAAAAAAAAATGTATGGATTGGCCTAGAAATGGCACCCCTGTACTGAACTGCTATAAAGGTAAATAAATATGAAAAGTTTATTTGAAAACTTACTTGTGCCAAGTGATTTATAACATTATTGTAAAATTTTTCTCCCAGTACAACAAGAATAAAAAACTGACAGTCATAGAAATTGAAATGCCGACAATATTGTGAGGGAAATATGCATGAAACAATAAAAGTAAAAAAAATAATCATTAATGATTAACCAACTTAGTTGTAGAGGCTACTTGTCCCTTTGTCCTTTATGCAAACCTTTTCAACTAAGAGCAATTTGTTCAAAAATAAAAAAGAAAAGAAAAAGAACTAGGTTAATAAGAGAAATAGAGTAAAAGAAAGAAATGAAGGGAAGAAAGTAATAGAATAGAAAAAGCAAAGTAAAGAAAAAGTAAAAAAAGGCAAAGTAAAGAAAAAGAGGAAATAGAAAAATAAACAGATAATGAAATAAAGAGAAAAAGAAAAGGAAAGAAAGAAAAAGGAAGAAGAAAAGGAAAGAAAAAAGAAAGAAGGAAGAAACGGAATAGATGTAAGAAAGAAGGAAGTAAGGAAATGAGGAAGGCAGGCAGAAAGGAAGACAAGCAGGAAATTAGGAAGGAAGGAAGGAAGGAAAGAAGGAAGGAAGAAAAGAAGGAAGGCAGGTATGAAGGAAACAAGGAAAAATACAGGAAGGAAGGGGGAAGAAAGGAAGGAAGGAAGGAAAGAAGGAAGGAAGGAAGGAAGGAAGGAAGGAAGGAAGGAAGGAAGGAAGGAAGGGAAATATTATTTTTATACTCAAGTTTAGGTGAGCTGTTCATCTTGGATTAGTAGATATACTTCAGGTGACACTGACAAACAAAACAGTCAACTTCTCGTTATAGACTATCTTCATTATTTCCATTTTTGTCCTTTTTTTGTTTTTTGTTTTTGTTTTTGGGCCACACCCGGTGACGCTCAGGGGTTTCTCCTGGCTATTCGCTCAGAAGTCGCTCCTGGCAGACACGGGGGACCATATGGGGAACCGGGGGATCGAACCGTGGTCCGTCCTAGGTTAGCGCAGGCACCTTACCTCCAGCGCCACCGCCCGGCCCCAATTATTTCCATTTTTGGAAATTTATTCATAATATTGAAAGTCTGCATAATAAGAAGCAAATGGTCTGTATTTCCTGAAGTGACAAGGTAGCCCTTATTGCCTCTTGCTCATGGCCTTTATTGATTATATCTTTTGTAGATATATATAGTCATTCAGGGTAAACTATATGAAGGATATTCTGACCAGAACCTAGAGATGACTAATAGAAGGTTATGTTCCAGACAGCATACTATTTTAGCTAAAATAATAAGTATTCCCATGATACTTTGGGCATGTAAGACCCATTTCTTTAATGCAAGTTCTGCCTTCAGGACTTTGCTATTTTGAAGTATAACTAGTCTTCTCGACATAAACTCTTTAACCCAGAACAAATTATTTCCCACATACTTCTGTTGTTCTCTCACTTAAAATAGATTTCCTAAGAAATCACTGCTTAGAAAAGAATCCATGGGAGTCCCTGGGCAGTGCCAGTGTGGCACAAATCTCCTATTTCTAACCCCACCCCCAAGAAAAGAAATAAAATCTATGAGACCAAGTGTCCCAAGGAATCTGAGCAAATCCCTCAGGAGCAAATGTCACACTACTTTAGGAACTGCTAAAGGCATTTTATTTTTGCTTCTGGTAAAAGGTGATAATTATATCATGATGCCCAATAACTGCTAATGTTGAATTTTCCGACTTAAGTTCTACTGAAGAAAATTTTCCAGAAGTTATAAATAGTACTGACATGAATGATTGTTTTATCTAGTTATATGTCCTTCTCCAGATTATTTTTTAAAATATTTATGTTTATGCAGTAGTGTTGAAAATATAACTTAAAGTCCTAAGAGTGTATATAGAGGTTAAAGTGTTTGTCTGGTATGTGGCTGAACATGATTGGATTTCTAGAACACATTATCTTCTGAGTAGAAGAGATCCCAGAGCTCTGCTAAGTATAACCTTCTTCCCCAAATTAAAGTAAAAATACAGATTTTATAGAGTATAGTCTTACACATGAAAAATTTTATACACTCAGTAATTATTAATCACTAACAAAATATTAGTCCTGAAGTGAAGGCCCTTCAATATAATAATTTCTTTTGTCTTTGCAATAGTTTTGTTCTCTTATATTTTATAACATAATTGAATGTATACCTATACAAATATGATCAATAGTATGTTTTAATGACTAATGTTTAATGGTTATAGTTCTAAAAGAGTTTGTGTACTCATTTGATCATCACAGCACAATACTATTATAAATGTAAAAACTGAGTATATAGAGGTTAAAAGGTTTTATAACAGCTTGTGACTTTTAGCAGTAGCAAATTGCAGAATACAATTTTACCATAAGATGTCCCCTTTCAAATATAATTTGTTACATTAATTTAATAATATTTTAATGCTAATGTAACATTAATCACCTAACAAATATTTAGAAACTGGGTTTATAGCCCATATTTTCTAAGTACTTATTCAAGAGCTCATTAGATTGCTCTATCTGCTTCATGGCAGAATAGTCCAATGCTTGATTAAAAGTAACCATCCTCAACATCAATTCAGTATCTAAAGTTGCCAATACTTAAACTCTTTGATGTGTATGCCAAAAGGTATCAATGAGATGGATTGTAACATGTGGCCTCTTAAATTATCATAAAGTATTCATGAAGCTCTCACAGTGTTCAATGGCTTTATTTTAGGACCCACTGAGGAACATGTATTTTTCCTCTCTCAGAAGATTACATCAAAATCGATGACTATTAGATAATATTTTTGAATCTTTATTTAAAAAGACTTGTAATAGGAATAGGAGATTGGTTTTGTGTGTGAGTGTGGCTCATTTTTTTCATTTTAATTGCTGTAGTATGATTAAATTAATTTAAAATATTAAATTTTAAAATTACTAAAATATTTAAAAATATCTTTTAAACATATTTAAAAATATGGTTACTGAATCACCACTAAAACAATGTGGTGATAACCTCTACCTCTGTCTTTAAGTCATTTTTAGTCTAAACTATAACTTCTGCCCCATATTCCCCTGCTTTCTCGCACCACTTGGTAATCTTAGTTCAGCAGTCTGAGTACAAAGATTTGTTTTCACTTGATATTGTCCGGAGAATAGAAGGCTATTAATGACTAAAGTCAGAAAAGTAAAAGAGTGCTCACTTTATTTTATAAAGATTTAGCTATATACATTCTTCTTATTATTTTTTTTTTGTTTTTGGTTTTTGGTTTTTGGGTCACACCCAGTGACGCTTAAGGGTTACTCCTGGCTATGCGCTCAGAAGTCGCCCCTGGCCTGGGGGACCATATGGGGCACGGGGGATCGAACCGCGGTCCGTCCAAGGCTAGCGCGGTAAGGCAGGCACCTTACCTTCAGCGCCACCACCCGGCCCCACATTCTTAGTTTTGATTTTTTATCTAAATAATTCTAATCATTTAGTTTTACCATCAATGATCTGTCATTTTTTAAAAATAATTTTGTCAACTGTGAATTGCAAATCTTTAACAGTAATATTTAAGGTACATAATGACAATGGATAAGGGCCATTCCCACTACCAGTTTTGTTCTCCCTCTACCCCTGTTCCCAGCATGCATCACATATCTCCCTCATTTGCCTCCAGATTGCTAGTGTAAGTGGACCTGTTGGGATATAGCTTGTTATAGATTGGGTATAGATTCTGTTGCATTGTATCTTGAAATGAAGTCATTAATTTAAAAATAAAACCTTTAGCTCCATCAAAAAATAGGAAGAAATGACCAGAAATTTCTTCAACAACAACAACAACAGCAACAAAATACAGATGAACAAAAGGAACAAGAAAAATCCTCACATCATCAGTCTCTCGTTTTCAATTACAATTTTACTTTCTGTGGCTGAGAATATTGTTAAAGTCTATGCATACTTGACATGAAAAATTCTATGCATACACCATGATAATGCCAGCCAAAAATAGCCAAAGCAATTTCAGAAATAAAAAGAAGGGATATTATTAATTTCCCAACATTATACTATAAAAATATAGTAATCATTGGGGCCTGAGTGGTGGTGCAAGCAGTAAGGCATCTTTCTTGCAAGTGCGAGCCTAGGACGGACTATGATTCTATCCCCTGGCGCCCCATATGGTCCCTCAAGCCAGGAGCGATTTCTGAGCACATATCCAGGAGTAAGCCCTGAGTGTCAACGGGTGTGGCCCAACCCCCTCCTCCCAAATATATACAGTGATCAGATCAGTGTGGCACTGGAATAAAGACATACACCTAGACCTATGGGATAGACCTGAGAGCTCTTAGGCATATCTAAAGATTGGACAGCTGCTATTTTCTTGTTTTTCTTGTTGTTGTTGTTGTTATTGCAATGAACTTTTCAAATAAGCATTTTCTATAATCATCCATCCTAATTTCCTTACTAATTGATATTTATGTGTTGCCAATTTTCTGACAATTTAAAATTTCCTTTTTTTCTAAGTTATAATTTACTTAAACCACTTACAATAGTTAATCTCTTTTGGCTGGCTTAGTCAACTAACCATGGGGTATGTGTCATCACCAAACATCTTCTGGAGATAATTTTATTTACTGGTTGCTCATGTCATTTTCTATAACAAAGTGATGAATTTGGTGCATTGATTTTGAGATTAATAGCAAAGATTTTTCTGTGCAATATTACAACACTAGAATAAATTGAGAACTATATGCATGTATTTGAATAAAAATGGCTAAATTTGGGTAAAAGAAGTGGCTAGTGTACACATTTAATAATATATTAACTTCTACTTTGTTTCTTGAAAAAATAATTGTTGCTTTTCAGAGACATCGGGATCAGTTCAGTGGTAGAATGATTATCTTGCATGTATCCAATCCCTGTATCTAATTTCTAACCATCCCCTCCTTCCATGCCACAAAAGAAAGAAGAAAAAAAATAAATATTCAACCAATTTTTATATTGAGTTTCTATTTATCAGTATAATTTATAAATGTCAATTTTTCAATGATAAATTAGGATTGAGAAAAATTTTGTATGTGGCTGACATTGGTTTTATCTCCAGCACTAAATATGATGATCCAGTAGTTGTCCCTAAGTACAGAACCGTAATTAAGCCCCCAAGTACCACAAGGTAAGGCTCAAAACCAAGAATAAAGAAAACTATCAAAGGAAAAAAGTAGCTACATTTGACTAATAGAAAAGAAAAACAAATATCGTTGCTTTGCTTCTCTACCAAAATAAAAATACCGCCATATCCTCAGAAAAGGAACTTTAAATAAGCATCTGGAATGCTAAATAGAAAAAAAACACAAATTAATAGTTATTACTATTTTTCCCCATTTAAAGTTATTTAATCAAAAGATTTTCTGCTTTTTGTTAAACATTTTGAAGATTTTTTTCTAGATGGCCTGAATATAGAATTGATTCATATATAATAATATGTAAAGATGTTAAACAATTTTAGGTTCTTAGAATTTTCCAATCATTTAATATATGCATATGAATATGCATGTATATAACACATATACACACATTTTTGTTAAATATGTTTTCTGACTCTATTTATTTTAGCAATGCTGTTTTACAAGACCCTATGTTTTAAATATACAACCTCAAAACACTTGAAGGTAAACACCACACTCATCACAAAGTACCAATATACATCCACCATAAATCCCTCCATCTTTTGATCATTAATTCACTCTTATAATCTCAGTTCTGCAACCTAAATTTAACAATTTGCTTTCAATAGGCTGGTTTATTTCTTAGATTTTCTTTTCAGTTTCTCATAAGTAAGTAAGATAATCCAGTAGTCATTTATATCCTTCTAAATTATTTCTTTTAGGATTGGCTTATCCAATGTCATAAGTGTTTCTGCAAAAGACAAAATTTTCTTTTTCCATATGAATGAAGTCTTCCATGCTATGTATATAAACCACTCCTTGTATGTTCTCATATTCTGTTGGCTTGATTATTTCCTAACCTTGATAGTGTAAATAGTACTATAATGAATAAGTGGTGTGTATACACAAATATAAAAATATATTTCCAAATAGGTAAGTACATATATGTGTATTAGTTGGATGAATAACTAGGAATGAAATTTCTGAGCCATATGGCATTTCTATTTTGAATGTTTTGAGAAATCTCTATAACCATTTCCATAGAGATTGTTCTAATTTTCATTCTCACTAATAAGCATATGAGAGCTTCTTTTCCTCTACACCTCTGCCCATGCTTGTTCTTTTTGAGTTTTTAATATGAGTCATTCTCACAGGTGTGAGGTGATATCATATTGCCATTTTGATATCTATTCCCTTGATAATATGTGATAATGAATATTTTTCTATTTGCCTATTGACCATCTGTATGTCATATTTGGTGAATAGTGAGATCTTCCCAATTTTTGCGAGTTTTTTTTACATATATCCAATTTTAGCTCTTTACATATAGCCCAAAATCTGTATGTAAAATATGTATATGCATGTATTTTAAAGATATTCAATTTTCAAAAACTATTTACTTTGATGTACATACACGAGTAATTTTATTTTTGTCAATTAAGTATAATTCCTGAATAAATCATAAAATCATTATCATGCTGGTTTTTTTCAACTGCAAACTCTAAATCAAAAAATGTATTGAAGAAAAACCTGCAATTTTAAAAATCCAAGTTATGTTGCTCGCTCCACTGTTACTGTTAAGGTGATAGTGCTGGGTGCCATAGTGCTGCAGATTGCACTCACTTCTGCAAGATATTACACTTCCACAATATGAGGCAAGGCTAGAAATCAAATTCAGGGACTCAGTTGTGCAAGGGATATGCACACAATCGAGATACAATTTGAGTTATTTTCTAAATTATTATTTTTTGGAATTTTTTCCAAGCTGTAGTGCACGAAGGGAGACTACTCTCAGGTATCCTTGTCTGGACCAGTGATTCAGTGTTAAATCTTACTTGTGCTGTTCATATCCTGCATGGTGCTGGACCAACAGCCTATGGAGAAGAGCTTAAAGGATTTCAGACATTTATCCTGTGATGCTCAGAAGACCATAAATTGTTAGCGATTGAATCCAGGTCTCATAAATTCTAGGAATATGCCCTACAATTTTCCTGTACCAATTCTACTCTTTTTCGGTTTGTTTTATCATAGAGTATTCATATCAAAAGTATATGTTTATAAATAATTATAATTATTATAGCTGTAACTATATAAAACTATAAATAGGTCATCAAAATTTCCCCTGCACATTTTGAACATAAAATATACTGAAAGTCATTCATTCACATTTCTAAATAGAAATATCAAATCCAATCATCATTGACATTCCAATTTCTTATTTGATCCAACTGTACTTGTTTAAAATATATAACATTTCTTATAAGCAAAAGGTAAAGTTGTGCACTCAATGTTCAAAGGCACAAGCACGTTCAGAGATAAACAGTTCCTTCCCTAAAATGTAACCAGAAATTAAAAAAAAACTCTACTACCATCTTAATGCATGGAGGTTAGTTATGTTGCCTGTGTTAGGCTAGCAAGATGGCTACCAGGAGCCCTCTATCATGACATTCATTACTTTAGCAAATTTGCTATGGTCAAAAGTCTGTCCCTCAATACCTCAGATACATAAACCTAATTTTGTCAGCACACAGAGTGTGTCTATCTCTCTGGACCAGATATTGACTAAGTCCACGTGACTGATATATAAAAGCAGAAAGTCAATTGTTCTGTGGATAGAGTGTAATGGGTTCTTAACTCTCCTTTTTGACTGTTACTCTTTGTTGTTTGTTTTTCACTTTTAATCAAATCATTCCCTCTATCTTACCACAAGCACAATTTCTTTATCCCCACAATTTTCTAGATATTAAGAAATAGTGTGTGCATTCAAAACACCCACCAATTTCAATGTTTTGGAATGAGTTCAGCATTTCAGCAGAGAATTACTCTACAAGTTTTCCACATGCCTGCTTGTGGAAAAAAAGGAAAGAAGAAAATCTTTTAATTTTAAACAAATAAAATGAATAAAGTACCCATTGCTTGAATGTTTATGAAATGCTGAAACTTTAATAACTACCTAATTTTTTTTACCAGGATTATCCTCACAACTTAAAACATGACCTTTCCTTTCTCTTAAAATTTAACGAAATATTTTATAAATAGCTCCCATGTGAAATTGCTGATGTTGAGATGTTGAGAGCAAATGCCTTTACAGAGTTCACTTTTAGTTACTCTAAAATGAGCAGACTATTAGATGCATAGTAATAGATATGTCTTCTATAATTCATACTATCCAAATTCATTTCTCATGATATCTGCCAAAACACAAATGAGTTGAGTGGAAAATATCCAGAACTGTATTCATGCTTGCTATTTCAATGTAGAGACACCTATGTTAAAAATATAATAATTGAGACACAAGAGATATATTATTGAGCTTGAAGACTGACAATGCAGACGCAAGTTTTGTATCTTGCACCACATATTGTCCCTGAAACAGCATGGGGAGTAAACACTTAAGGAGTAAACACAAGGAATACACCTTGAAAATGCTGGTTGAAACCCCAAAATAATAGCAACAAAGAAAACCATAGGTAATAGGAGATAGGAATATCAAGTAATCTGATGCCAGTTTAGTCAATGCCACTAATTGAAAAAAGTGTCACCTACTTCAAACAATTCACATTCAAGTAAATTTTTAAAATAAAATGCCTTATCTCAAATTAGAGATTATCTATAAATCTATTGGTGATGAGAATATTAGTTCCTGTTAGCATTACATTAAGAATAATTTTGTGGGGGCCAGGCGGTGGCGCTGGAAGTAAGGTGCCTGCCTTGCCTTGTGCTAACCTAGGACGGACTGTGGTTCGATCCCCCGGTTCCCCATATGGTCCCCCGTGCCTGCCAGGAGCAACTTCTGAGCAAATAGCCAGGAGTAACCCCTGAGCATCACCGGGTGTGGCCCAAAAACCAAAAAAAAAAAAAAAGAATAATTTTGTTTTGTCTTTTGAAGTAATCAAATTTCACAAAATTTCTCTTACAAAGCCAATTGCAAGATGGGAAAGGGGATGGAGGGAGGACAAATTTGGTGATGGGAATTCCCCTGATCCAATGTTAATATGTATTTAAAATACTACTGTGAAAGATATGCAAGTCAGTATCATCAAAATAAAAATTGTATATATATAAAAAAGCCAATTGCATATCAGCTTTTCAGAAGTTTGCAAAATTTCTACTTAGTACATTTGATTATAGTTTTATGGCTTCTGATATCTTTTGAGCCACATTCACTGCTGTCACATGGTTTTTGCATAATGCATTAAATAATGTTATTCCAGCTTAAATATAATCAATAGTTATATCTATATTTAATGATATATAAATTTCCTTGAGTTCAATAAAAAACTCAAAATCAGTTATTATTTTCCTTTATATAATGTTTCTAGCTATGATTTTGTACATAATTTAGTCATATTTGTCAAAATTAAAATTATAAGTAATAATTGGAGAGATTTTGAAGAGTCTAAGTCCCCATAACTTAAAACTGTACTCAGGTTAAAGGATATTTAATTATATTTGTCAGGTAAGCAACAGAAACAAAATATTAGGTAAAATGAAAGATTTGGGGATCAGAGAGAGAGGATACCTATTGGTAGGGCATTAGTCTTACACACGGATTGGAGTTCAATCTCTAGCACACCATAAATTCTTCATACATGCAATATTCCTGAATACAGTGGTAAGAGTAAGCCCTGAGCAATGCCAAGGGTGACCCCAAACTAAAACAAATTACCGTATTTGCTGGCGTATAAGACGACTTTTGAAATGAAAAAGTCAACTGAAAATTGGAAGTCATCTTATACATGGAGTATATCCCGAAAAATAGGAAAATCATTTGGATATTGCCACGAATTGAATTTTCCAACTGAATCCTGCACCAATCACTGCAAGGCTGCTCGGACCACCTCTCTAACTCTGCCAATCCAAGTTGGCTTTTGATGCATGCAAATTAGACAATGTTCTTTACTGGAATCTACACTGTCCAAAGCCTGCTCAAATGGGCCAGAGTCAGAGAGGAAGTCTATTCCAGTACCTTTTGAACCTTTGCTTGTGTGATTGGCTCACTGTGGTACATACAGTTGCAGCACAGGAACGTTCTGTCTTATACAGAGAATATAGGCCTAAACCTATGTTTTAACTGTAAAATTAAGGAGTCGTCTTAAACACCAGTCGTCTTATATGCCGGCAAATACAGTATATTGAAGACGTTTAAGAATTTCTGTTCACAACAACAAATTATTTAGGAAAAGTAAGGTAATTAGGCTAGAGTACGATGGAATGTGCCCCACCCTCCCTCATAAAAAGAAAAAGTAAGAGAATTAAGAAATATAACACGGGAACCGAGAGGTGGCTCAGGAGGTAAGGTGCCTGCTGCCTTGCCTGCTAGCCTAGGTCGGACCACGGTTCGATCCCCTGGTTCCCATATGGTCCCCCATGTCTGCCAGGAGCGACTTCTGAGAGCATAGCCAGGAGTAACCCCTGAGCGTCACTGGGTGTGGCCTAAAAAAAAAAAAAGAAATATAACACTTCTTGGGAGCTTAATTTTATCATTTTAAATTAATTCTACTACCACAGTATGTAGTTTCAAGAAAAATAAGGAAAAAAAGAAGTTGATAGGAACAATAATGTATTATTCCGAAGTTAATGCTAATATGGAAGAGAACATGTCAGAGAAAACATTCTTTGTGTCTGTCAGCTATGCCTTCAAATCTAAAAGATTAGAAGGAGAGATGACACAACGGTATAGAATGTAAGGTGCTTGTTTTGTGCACAGCCAGTCCGGGTCCAATCCCAGCAACCATGTGTCCTAAAAAGAAGGCTAGGAATGATCCCTACATGGAGAGTCAGTACTAAATCCTGAGTACAGTCAGTATGGTTCCAAAACAAACAAACCATCAAAAAATAATAAAAGAAATTAAAACCTTGAAAATAAAGGTCATGCAAAAGAAAGTGTTGTGATCATTTGATAACAGGTATAAATTTTTGTGTTGATATTCATTTTGCTTATTCCTTTATTTCTCATATTTATAAATTTAGGATTAACATTCTGTGATGAGTAATTTTCTTGGGGCCAGAGTGATAAATCAGTGGTAGGGCACTTGTCTTGCATGTGTCTTACCCAGGATGGACCTTCCACGATTAAATTCCCGCCACCCCATATGGTCCCCCAAAGAAAGGAGCGATTTCTAAGCACATACCAAAGTGCAACCCCTGAGCATCACTGGGAGTGGCCCAATAAACCAAAAAAAGAGAAATTTTCAATAATATATAATTATCTTCCATTTTCATCATTTTTATAAAAATAGAAAGGCATACTAATATAAATTATTAAATTATTTTTATTAAAAACCATGATTTTTATCAAATGTGTATAATGAAGAGAAGCATAGCTATAGATGCATACATATTGCAATCAATTCATTTAGTCTCATCTATGTACACAAATATGCTATTTAGTAAAATCCATACTCCTGTATAATTTTTATTTTCTATTTTAATTGAGCAGGTAAACTTAAAAATTATTGTGAGACAATAATTGGATATCTCCTCTGAAATTTGAAAACAGAAGTGTTTTAACTATTATAAACTATAATTCTTTATTAAGTGATTAATAAAAATAAAATAAATTTAATATTAAAATGTGCTTGTTATGCAGAAATTTAAAACTAGAGTCATGTCTTTCAACTGTTTAGAGACAAGTAGCTATAATTCACCTCACATCAAAAGTACAGTATTTTTAACTAGCTATGTTACTATATTTACAGTAATAATGAGACACATAACCATTCTATTTACTCTCAATGGCATGCATACTTCTGCTAAGCTGTATAATATTAACTATACAGAGAATCTCTCAAATGCTTATTATGCTTAATTAAACTATAATTCTTGAGAGAGAAATAATAATTAAAGTAGCATTCATTGTTGCATTGATGATGGTTTATTTTTACTTTATTTAACAAAGTGCATGACATAATATAGTTAACCATAAAAAATTAAGATAAGTGAGATAAATGTTATTTAAAAATTTTAAAAAAGAAAAATGAAGAGAAGAAAATTAAATGATAAAAGAAAAAGTACAGTAGCAAGCAAATTTGTAAAAACTATTGTATCTACAATGAACTCATTAATACAATGGATGAAGGTTTAGTAAGCTACAATTGCTAGCTTTCTATTCTGACAGCAGTAAAAATGAACTTGACCAGCAATTCAAAACACTATTATGATACAACATCTCTTGTAGGGAAATTTTTCAGCTCCCAGGCCTCCTCAAAGAAGGAACTTAAGGGGAAATGTGCCTGTACTTTCTCCAAAAGACCTTGATGATATCAAACCTAATCTTGGCTTACCTGAAGTTTGTACAGACTGGTTTTCCCAAAGAGAATTTTAAAGGAGTGGTGAGGAAGGATCCTTAGCAAAATAGTGATTCTGGCTGATGAAAGAAGCAGGCTTGGTATTGTCAAGACAAGGGCATGACCCACCCTCTCCTCCTGAGATTGCCAGCTTTCTGCTTTGTGGCCTGTGTACCCACACTTTTTCTTGGCTTAGTTTATACTTTATTCCAAAAAGAGTGAATCTATGGAGCTGTCACTGTGCAATCATCAGATAGCCATTTAAAAGAATAGGAAAGTTGTCATTTTGTTGTAAGTGTATTGCTTCTAGCCATTAAAAAGGTATCACATCTAGAGCTTTCTCATTGACAGTATTGAAGATAGAATTCATATTTGGTCCACATATTAAATTATTCAAAAGAAACCCTCCTGACATTTTAAGGTAATAAAGTATTCCTTATGTAAATTTGTAAAATGTATTTTTGTAATCAAAATATTATATGTGAAATATTAAGGACAAAATCAAATGGAAGGTTTAAGAACCACAGATTCAATTTAATTGGAATTACCAAATTAGATTTTACTGCTATCAATTTTTTCAAATAATTGTTAATAATAAAGTCTGAGAAACAGTCTAGATTCCTATAATGTACAACTGTTTGTTTAATTTTGTCCTTTGAATATGAGTCCTTACTCTTCTCTTACATTTTAAGAAGTTTACCTCTGTTTTTGCTTCTTACCATTTGGATGAAAATGGGTATTTATTTTTGTTTGTGCTTATTTTTATTGGTACTTTTTGACTTAATTGGATCAGTTCAAAGGTGTCCTTCCTTTTCTGATTGAGGAAGATCTCAACTGAGATAACTTCAACTAGTCACACTTCCCATTTTCTTTATATCTTTCTAAGTTGTATGATTCAAAGATTGTTTTTTTTAAAATTATTAAGCATATTTCTAATTTGTTAGATGTGTGTTGGGTCTCGGTGCTCAGAGATTAATCCTGTGCTGAGAGATAATCCCTGACAGTGCAAAAAGAAACTTGTGAAATTTAAATCTGATCAACCAACATGCAACAACATTATAATCTTTCTCCATCCAAAAATTTTTTTCTTAAATCCTCTTAATTTTTCTATGCTTTTTCTATTTTTGTTTGTTTGTATGTTTTGTGCCATCTCATCAGTGCTCAATGGTTACTCTGCCTCTGCACTAGGAGGCCATTCCTGGTGGTGCTTGTGGGATATAGGAGGCGGTAAGTTTGAACTTGGGTTGACTGTGTGCAGTGAAAATGTCCTACCCACTAATCTATCATTCCATCTCACAATATCTTTTATATTATATCATCTTTATCTTTTTTTAATAATGAATGCTTTGAACTCAAAGTCAATGAATTGATTTCAACTCTTTCCATTTGGTTTCTGAAATTTGTACCTGGATTCTTAAGGCTCTCATTCCGCTAGCATTAGTTCTATCATTTATTTCCATTATACTCAAATTATTTTTTTTTCTTTTTGAAGCTCATTGATTCCTATCCTGATGATTTTTAAATATATATATATATTAGTATAAAGCAGTATATTTCTCTAAAGTCTTCTTCCTGCAACATAGGAAGATCTCATATATTTGAGGTTCATTCACCTGTAGAAGCAGCTCATTTTTTCAGGGTTCTTAAAGGAGATACAATGATATGCATGATACATACCCCTTCATTTACAATAGCACAAACCACAGTGTCAAAAAGGAAAAAAAATTAGAGTGAGAGAAGAGAAAGAAAGAGAGAGAGAGAATTAGAGTGAGATAAAATATATGCCAAGAGGCAAAAAAGGGAGAAGTTGAGAAGGAAACTGGTGACATTGGTGGCAGGAAATGTACACAGGTAAAGGGTGATGTATATTTTATGACTGAAATTCGATCATGATCAATTTTGTAACCATAGAGTTTAAATCTCAAAATTGACATTATGACAATATTATACAATCAGAAGATGCAAGATGCAACGTTTAAAATATAAAAATATTACCTTAGACAGGTACACGTGGAAGAAACAAAAAACAGTAACAAAATATTACTCAAGAAGAGGGCGGAGAGATAGCAAAGCGGTAGGGGTTATATTTGTATGTAGGCATTATAGGACAGATGGTGGTTAGAATCCCAGCATCCCATATCATCCCCTGAGCCTTCCAGTGGCGATTTCTGAGCATAGAGCTAGGAATAACTCCTTCCTTTTGGCATCCGGTGTGACCCCATAACCAATATATATATACATATATATATACAAGGTATATATTTATATATAATATATACAAAGTATATATTATATATATATAACCAAAAAAACCAGTCCTTGTAATTCTTGAATTTTTCATATGATTTAAAAGATAACTGCAGATAATAGTTATTTTAGCACTGTTGACAAGCTTATAAAAAGCAAACATAAATGATAATAGTAGAAAAAAGGGAAGTGAATGGAGCTATGTAAGCATACTTTATTGTTTACTATTGAAATTAAAATTCTATTAACTGAAAAAATCAATTCCTTCATTTTGTAATTCATTCAGGAACTCTTTGGAAACCAAGTATGGAGTCTATTCTGAGCACCAATCCAAAGCATTCCAGTGTTGGCAGGTTGAGTCAATGGCTGCTGGCATCTTTGGAACTGTGAGTGCCATTTTTTGTGTACCTCTGCTTTCTCTGAGTGTTGGTAGTCAGGTTGGAGATTGTGTTCAATCAACAGGCTATTATCTTGCCTGGACTAGTAGGAGGTGACACTTAAAAGAGACTTTTTTTATATCTCTTAGTTTCAAGAACTATGAGTGAGTGTGTGTGATTTTGTGTTTATATTAAAAACTTCAGAATATTATTTAAAGATTCTGAAACTTAAAGTTTTAAAATGTGTATAACTTAGAAAGCTGTAATTTACAATTCTAGTCAAAATTAGCATTACTTAAAATAATTTATTGCACCCAAGCTCAAAGATTAAAAAAATCCATTTAAAGCAATCAATTTGCTATTTTTAACACTATGCAGCAAAATTTAATGATAGGCTTCGATTATGTAACTGTAAGTAAAATGTTAAAACTACATTGACATATGTGGGTGAATGCTTAATTTTTCTCCTTATATTACCTCCAAGTAATTTGCAAATATTAAAGATAAAAGTGGGAATTTCTTCATAACTGTTCTGTTTAGATGTAGGCGAAAGATTGATAGTAACATATAAAAAAAATCTTCAAAAAGTGCAATAACTGCCAAGCACCTGAGCAAAAATTGGAGAATAAGAAGAAAGAGACAATTAGTGGGGTGCACAGTGGCTGGGAAGAGGCATAAATTATATTATCTGATCCATCCTATTTCCCATAAATGAGTAGGAGAGCTGCATTAGCTTCCTTGCAAATGAGACAAAAATTGGCTAGCATACGACTCATTTGTCTCTCTTTCACTAAAGTATTTGCCTACTATCTCTCTAAATCATAAATAATCAATATCTTGTAGCTATGGGGATATTGACTTGGTTGTCCTATAGTCTCAGAGAATAAGCTTTACTGACATTTGATCATATATAATTCTTACTTAAAACAATAATACTGAGGATAAAAAAGCTCAACTATCATTTATAGTACATGACAATTCTAGTGAAAGCAGATTTTAATGAAAATTGCTGCTTCTCTAAATTACTAATACTCCTACATTATTAAATTTTTATTGTGCAAGAAAACAATGCATAGTTTTATTATGTTCATTACTCAATAACCAGAAAAAAAACTCGTTTTCTATTCCATGTTCAAAGTTAAACAGATGTGATTTTGTGTTTAGCAAAATCCACTATTTTCTGCGAGTGCAATCAACTTATATGTCTGAAGTGAATTATTTGCTTTTATTCCTTTTAGTTCTTTTTCTTCTCCCCTGTTCTTCCTAATTTTTTCCTTTCTTTTTTATTTATTTCCCTTTTTTAAACAGCACTATAAACGTGGCAACAAAATCCAGCCCAAGAATAATTAAGAATAATAATTTAAATATCTGCATAGAAGCTTATGTGCTATCTCCTTCGTAGTATTAATGATTATGATGGTCAAACCAGCAACCCTCCGACAACCGTCCACCAGTTTAATATAAAGGCTCTGAATTAGGTGTTGTTCAAACCCTTACAGTGCTGAGAGGCCTTCAGGATATTATTGCTTCAGTATTACTCCAGTATTACTCCAGTGTTGCTCAGTAGCCTTCAGGGCTGCATCAAGAGATGTCTATGCAACCAGATGATGCTGAGGATCAAGCCAAGGTTGACTATGTGTAAAACACCTTAATCACTATCTGATGTCTGCCTTCTGTTTAATATTTCCCCAGTATCTAGCAATCTAGCAACATCATTTACAGAGCCAATTAAAATTATTTTTCAATTAAAATTGCGCAGTAAAATACAAATCTCACATATATGTTTATTTGTGTTTACTTTTAGAATAAACAAGTATACAACAAAAAGATTGACAATATTTTTGTTTTGTTTTGTTTTCGTCTTGTGTCTGGCTGTGCTCAAGGTTCTACACTCTACACTTAAAGAAGAATCCTAGCAGGCTTGGGGAATCATATGGGATATCAAGGAGCAAATTGAAGTCCGTTGTATGAAATGGAAGAGCCTTACCTGCTGTACTATCTGTTTGGTTCCTGAAAGTAGGAATTTTGTTTTTATTTGGGGCCAAATTTGGCGCAGCAGTTACTCCTGGTACAACATTCAGAAGTTACTTTGGCAGGGATTGGGGGACCATATGGGATGCAAGGGATTGAATCAGGCCAGCCATGTACAAGGCAACCACATACCTGAGTTACTATGGCTCAGGCTCCATATGACAGGATTTTTGCAAGTTAGAATATCATTATCTTTAATGTTTATTTTTTCCCAAGAGTAGTCTACATATGGAAAAAATGGAATTTCTAACATAAGGCAATAAGAAAATGTGCTTTGACGAAATTACCCTGCCATTATATGTGAAATTTTATGTAGAATGGTTTTTACATAAAGAGCTAGATCAAGAATATATTTGATGCTTTTTTATGGCTAATCCTTATTTCACACCATGCTGAAGTCTGGACATATTATATGTGTATATGTACATGTAGGTAAGAAACAGATATTACATATTACAGCGTGTTAAGTAATAATAAGGTAACAGCACAACAGTAACAATACTGACATTAATAAAGTATTTCACCTAAGATAAAGACAACATTTGGAATATGCCACTTATAAGCATTTTATATTTTATTTATATATTTGTTTATTCACTTTTTTTCCTCAGTATAAATTTCATGAGTAGAGCAGTAGGATAATTTACATCCTATATCTCATTCAAAAATCTCTAGATTTGAACAATTTAATTTCCCAGAAGTGTATCTAACTCAAACTCTGGAAGCAAAGCCACACATTTCAGAGTTTTTTTTTTAATAACTTAGATATTCAAATACTTTACATTATAGCACCAGGGAAACTATCAGTTCTGCCTAAAGCACTTGAATATTGGCAATCTGCCCTGTAATATCTGTGGACAAATTAACACCTTGTCCAGGCCTGACATCCTGACCCATTCTTTAAACTGACTTAGATTATTTCATACCGAGTAAAACTCTGAAATGATATTATAAAATTAATACTTCATTGTTCTGACTAAAAGTAACAAACAAAGGTTTTTGAAAAATACTTAACAATTACATATTGGAACTTTTAGTCTAATTTTCAAAGAATGTCTTTTACAACAGAATTTGATTAAAATCTCAGCAAACCATGTTCTTAACCAAAGACCAAGATTGAGGAAACAAAGTATGTCAGTTTGAAGAGAGAAAAAATATCTGACTATTATTTAAAATTAAATAACAGGTTGACTGGATAATAGGATCTAAACGTTGATTACTATTCACTTCATGCCCCATCATGCCTTTTTCTATAGCTGTGCTTATCATAATTAAAAAAGCAAACCAAATAAAGCTTTAGTCATAAAGAGTAGTCAATGTTGACTGTAAGAGGGCAATGAGATAGCACAGTAGCAGTAAGGCATTTGCCTTGGATGTGGCTGACCCGGAAGGACTCAGTTCATTCCTGGCATCCCATATGTTCCCCAGAGCATACCTGGAGTGATTTCTGAGCACAGAACCAGGAGTAACTCATGAGTATTGCAGGGGTTAGCCCAAAACCCATTCAATCAATCAATATATAAACTGCTAAAAATGTTGACTTTAAGAGAATAAATACACTAAATCAAGACAAATATATTGAAAATCATCATGAATGAATTTTGTCTACATTAAATCATTGCACTCAAATTATTTTCAACAGAAACAGTATATTTGGATTTAAATATAATTTTACTATAAAATAATATTTCTAAGAATGGCAATTAGGTGTAGTAGAGAAAAAATGAGCAATGAGACATCATTTTATCTCAAGAAAGAAAATTGTACATTTTCTTTATTCTTTTCCAATAAGCATAAATAAAATAACTACAGAGAGAGATTGAAGAGACAAATTCCTTGTTCTGTGATCTCAAAAGAAATAAAGGCTACCAGGAAGAAAGTACAAAAGCACTATGAAAACAATTAAAAAACAGAATGTCTTGGCAAAACAGCATTTCAATGCTGAGAATATTAGAATAATTTTTTTTTATGTTAGAAGACAAATGAAAGCATTCTCCATCTTTGAGATGTATTTGCATGCTGACCTGAGTTGTGAATTCTTACCTTTCCAAACACACAAGAGATATTTATTTCCTATCATGAACACGTATCTTGTATGTATCTTGGCTTTCTCTTCCCTCCTATTTC
This sequence comes from Crocidura indochinensis, assembly GCA_004027635.1. Lineage (NCBI taxonomy): Eukaryota > Metazoa > Chordata > Mammalia > Eulipotyphla > Soricidae > Crocidura > Crocidura indochinensis. Next base: position 83,760 of record PVKC010000009.1, read on the forward strand.
TCTAAACAATTTTACATAAAAATATTTTATTTCAAAATTAAAATGAGAGAAATGTTAACTCTCACAATCCCTATTGTATTAAGCACAGGATCCACATTTTCTATCTTTCTTATTTATTTATTTATTTATTTATTTATTTATTTATTTATTTATTTATTTATTTTTTGGTGGGATGTCACACCCAGCAGTGCTCAGAGGTTACTCCTGGCTCTAGGCTCATAAATAACCCCTGGCAGGCACGGGGGACCATATGGGATACCGGGATTGAACCTATGTCCTTCTCCATGGAAGGCAAACGCCTTACCTCCATGCTATCTTGCCGGCCCCAGGATCCACAATTTCTAATGTAGGTTATTTGAGCAGTGCCAAGGAGTTAGATTGTGAAATTTAAATTAAAATTCAGTGTCATTTTATCTAAATAAAGATAAACCATAAATATAAACCATACAATTCATATTTGCTTTTTAATATGAATAAATAAATATACACTTTCCATCCATCCTGGATTCATTGTTAGAGATTAATCTTCAAGAAAAAATATATTTTCATCCATATATACTTAAGTGACATGATGTCATATAAACTTATATGTACTGGAATAATGTTTGATATATGTGTATATATATTATGCAATATGTATCTTAAATATCATGCCCTTAAATGTAAAAATGCATAGGCTTGATCACATATTCAGCTTTGCATAAACTATTTATCAACTTACCAGTTTTTCTTGTTCATAAATTAATATGCAGAGAGGAAGCATGAGAAATTGGGGGATTCCTTGGTTTTAAGCTTCACTGCTCCAATTTAGCATTTCAAAGTGAGACCTATTTAACAAACCTCCAGTTACCTAAAGACAATTAAAACTCATAATTACTGATCAAAAATTAACATAGTCTGTGTGAGAACATCACACAACACATCAGACCTTGCTAGGAGCAGCACCCGCAGAGCTGTTAATGAACAGGCATCAGAGAACATGCCTTGACCTTGTTTCTCTAGATAGAGGGTACAAGAGTACAACACAAAGAGGACAGTTGGAAAGTTAAGCAAGTCAAGCTAGATTTAGAAGAAAAATGATATTATATAAAGTTTCTAAGAAATAATAGATGAACTAATGGCCATGCAGTGGGGACCACATCTGTGATTCAAACAGTCAGCTAAAGAAGATTTTGTAAATCATTACAGAAGTACACAGAGATAGCATATATTTTGGGATATAGAAATATATATACATATATATACAGGTATATATACATTCTAAATATACTCATATACACATATATATTATACATATATGTAAATATATTGTATAATATATATTATAAAATAAACAATATATATGTTCAGTTCATTAATGTTACATATTTAAAACAGATAACAAATTTTATTGTTTGAAAGCTATATACTTAAAATATTATATACTTTGGAACCTGAAAAATCATATATCAGGTGAACTTCTTGCTTCTTATGCAGCCAGCCTGAGCTAGATCCCAGGCACCCTATATGATCCCTGAGTCTGCCAGCTGTGATGCCTTGTGCACAGTGCCGGAAATAAGTCCTGATAGCTGCCAGGTGTGCTTCTATTAACTTCTGTCCCCCCAAAAGGATACTATAATCTTAAGAACTTAGATTTCTTATGGTGTTAAAAATATATATATATATTTCTTAGTGTGCTAACATAATGTGATTAGATGATTAAATATAGATATATATGATTATGTGATATGTGACTATTTGATATATGTGATCATAGATAACATAATGTGATTAAATGTGAATTTTATGATAGAAAATGTGAGCAAATACTTCTTCAGAGGATGGAAGAAACACAAACTAAAACCAAAAAATGTATCCACAAGTACACATACTAAAAATAATGTAATTTTTATGTAAAATGTATTAATGGATTTAACGCTCAGAATATTTTATTACATAATCGAAATGTCATTCTTGAAAAAGATAATGTTAGTTAAAGTGTCCTTTCATTATTGCATAACCAATTTAAAGTATCTTTATTTTAGATAAAAGAACCATAATTTTAAACTAGAGAGATAACTCAGTGGGCTGATTTCTTGCTTTGCAGATGGAAGGCCTTGCTCTATTCTCCCAACAGCAGTATCTCCTGAACTCCAACAGGGAAACCCCTTAATACAACCCCCCTTAACAGAATTGAGAAAAAAATCCAAGTACTACTTGGTGTGGATCCTCCAAAAGTTTAGAGCCTTTATATATGGACATTTCTCTTTATGTTAACTGAATATCAGTGAGAGTAGACAGAGAAATCTATGGCATGTCTTTCTATTAAGATCCCTTAATTGTTTATAATTTAAAAAAAAGAAAGATCTCAGTTCTCAAGTTTTCATATAGTTTTAACTCATTACTCAATCATTTTGAGTATTCTCAAAAGTATGATTTTTTTAAATTTAGCATATTTTTAAAGAAATTGTCACTATTGATATACAATTGATATACAAATTAAAACAAATATTTTTTCTAAAAATATAGAAATAATGTCTCTGGTCCAAACATACCATATATTTCTTTTGTTTTGGTTTTACTTGTTTGTATTTGAACTATATCCAGCTGTACTCGGGGCTTATTCCTGACTCTGCTCAGGAATCACACCTGGCAGTTTTGGGAGATCATATAATAGACAAGTGTGTTATCCACTCCTCTAAGACTCTGCCACTCAAATAAATACTTCTTAAATTTGTGTATAACTTTTGAAAACTATTATTAAGTAGTTGGGAATCCTGGAAAGAAAAACATATTATAAGAATCTTAGTTCTATTTATACTCATTTTTACTATATTTATGTGAGCTAATTCTTGAGAATTCTTGAATATTTGTTGAAAAAATAATTCACTTAGGATTTCACTTTCCTTTAATGAGAAATGGAAAAGCATTCTGTATGAGAGATTGCATTTTGGTATATTTAGAAAAACACTTACCTGTTTATATTTGCTGAGTCCCATCATACTATGAATTGGCAAGAATCTGTGCCAGTGGATAGTCAGAATGAAGCTGAACCAGAATAATCTGATCAAATTCTAAAGGCAAAGATATTTGCTGCAACATATTATCTGAATGGCTTTGTAGTTCTAATAATCATATAAGACCTATATTATTTTTCTGAATATTCTTTTTTTAAATTATGACTCAATGGCAGAAAACATGGTCATATATGGGTTGCATCTGGGCCACATCAACAAATTCCTGAAAAACTAAGAGCAGAATTTCTGCTAAAAGTATAAGGAATTAGAGAAGAGGTTAATGTATAAAATTTCTTTTAACTGAATGTTTTTCTACGTACTGAAAAGCTCTTTTGGATTTTCAACCTGACTCTGACACATATAATCTTGGCTAATTTACTCAATCTCTGTGAATTGCTTTCTTGTGAAGACATATAATAAAGTTGCTGTGTGTAAACAGGTAGGAAATAAATTAGGTGATGTTTGAAAAGCACTGTCCACTGGGGCATGAAATAATCACCATTTAATAAATATTAGCACTATATGTTCTGGGTGATGAGATTTGGAAGATGAGAAGAATTAGTACAGACAGAAGAGCAAAGAGATCAGTGGAGAGAGTATGAATAAAGACACAGAGTAAAGACACTTTATTCAGCATGTTTAACCATGAATGAGCTATTACTAACTTCCTCTTCTAAATTCCTGTCAATTGCTCACAGAATATTGACTGAAATTTAAAGCGACCATTAGGGACCGGAACAGTAGTGCAAGTGATAAGGTAGACAAGTGGTAAGGTAGCGTTGCCCTTGCTATCATAAGACGAACAGCGGTTCAAACCCTCGTTGTCCCATTTGTTCCCCACAAGCCAGGAGAGAAATTTCTGAGCTCATAGCCAGGAGTAACCCCAGAGCGTCATAGGGTGTGGTCCAAAATCCAAAAATAAAAATAAATAAAAATAAATAAAACAACCATTATACTTATTTTCTTAATCATGCTTACATATTCTTCATTTCCAGATGTTACAAACATTCTCTTACATTTTTTTTTTTGGTTTGTTTTGTTTTTAGAACTATGAAAAAATCAGAATTATCTTTACTCTTTCCGGTACTGAGTTGGATAATAGTGATAGGTAAACTGGTGTATCCTCTAAATCTATATCCCTGAACATGTAATCAGCAACAATAACATAGGTAAAGTTTTCTTAAAATGAAATATTCCTGAGTCACTATGTAATGGCTGATCTAAAAGTCCATAGGTTACAAATATATTTGTGTTACAAAGAATAAACAAGTATAAAAAACTGACAGTAGGATTTTTGGTTTCTTTTTGTCTTCTTTGTATTTCCATATTATGGAATCATTTTTCCCCATTGGTTTATATAAACTACACTTAGCAAATCTTTAGTGATTTCATCATTTAGTAAATAGGTTGGCATTAGGGATTCTAAGGAAAAAATAATTGCATCTGCCTTTTAATATGTTTTCATATGTTTGATAAAGACAGTAAATAATCAATTTTATTAAAATATAATCATATGAAAAGATAGAAGAGTTACTAATTGTAAATATTGAGTATCTCTAGGAGAATGCATGTATTTAAGGAATTTTTTTTTCTTGGTTTTTGGGTCATACCCGGCAGTGCTCAGGGGTTACTCCTGGCTCCATGCTCAGAAATTGTTCCTGGCAGGCACCGGGGACCATATGGGGCACCGGGATTCGAACCGATGACCTTTTGCATGAAAGGCAAACACCTTACCTCCATGCTATCTCCTGGGCCCCTATTTAAGGAATTTTTTAAGAATGTAAATGATAGTCATACTTTGTGCTTTTTTTTGTTTGTTGTTTGTTTTGGGGCCACATCCAGTGATGCTCAGGAGTTACTCCTGGCTAGGGGCTCAGAAATCGCACTTGGCTGGAGAGGACCATATGGGACTCTGGGTATCAAATCAGGTCTTTCTGGATCTGCTGCATGCAAGGCAAAAGCCCTACCACTATGCTATTGCTTCTACCCCTGTGCTTTTTATTTTCCTAAATATTGCTCTACTTACAATTTTCACTTTTGTCTTAGACACTAATAATAGACACTAATAAAATAATTTTTGAAAACAGACAACCAAATAAGGTCCATTATTTCTATTAAGGAAAATTTCATATTTAATTAGATTTCTAATTTTCAAATGCAAAATTAAAGTCATATTTTATTGGTTTCACTACCTATTGAACTAAAAATATAGTAAGTGATAAATAATTTAATGTCTCAAATCCTAGAACTTGAAATGAATTACATAAGAATGTGTTATTTGATTTGAAATATGTAAACAAGGAACAATTTATGTACTTCAAACTTTCTTATTGGCAGCTTTCTTTTTTGTGCAGTCTTTGGCACTGTACTTCTGCAAGGTAAATTTTTTCACTTTAATTCATAATATAAAGACTCAAATGATTTGAAACAGAGTTGCTTAAAAAAACAGAATTTGATAAGGATAGTTGAACCAAAACAAATCTATAATATTGTGTTTAACATGAAATAAAATTTGAATAGCCAAAGGAATCTTACAGATAAATTACCATTTGTATGGATAAATTCAAGCTGGGATCCTTAACTTCACTAATCTTCTGGTACTTCTCACCTCTTCACTTCTACTGATATCAAATCACAGAAGCTATCTCAAATATTTTCACCAAATACATTCTCAAGTTTTCTATATTCCTTAATAAATCAAGGTACCAAAAACTTGCCTCTTTCCCATTTTGTATACCTGAAACTTTGATTTCATGTCCTATTCCATACTCCCCCTACTGCTATTTTTTAAGTTTGTCCATGAAGTCAATAAGAGATGGAACAATAAAGGCATTGTTGAAGTGTGACTGCATAATAATTTTCATATATGCATATTGTAAAAAACTGAGGTTGGTAAGGTTGATGGGGACCCATTTTTAAAATATGACTAGTGCCTTCAAAGACTTCATTTAATTTTAAACAATTACTTATTAGCTTAGAGTTACCATGTTCATTCAGAGATTTTATTTTTTGTAATTTATTTATTTTATTTAGTTTTTAAATTTGATTTTATTGATACCATTTTGATCTACAGAGTTCTTCATAGTTAATATCAGATATATACAATGAGACTGGCCCATCCTACCACCAGTGTCAACCTCCTTCCACCAATGACCCCAGAGTATACCCTATACCACCACTCTTTAGCCACTGGCCTTCCAGTATAATAGGCCCATTTAAGATTAGATTGTAAAGTTTAGATCTTTGATTCTATCGTTGATGTCTTTGGTTTGGATACTTAGTTATGCTTAGATATTTAAGGCAAGGACTACTTTGAGGGTAAGAAGTTTAAATTAGTTCAATTGGTTAACATGAAACATTTTATTCCTCCATTTTATAGGCACTGTATTTTTTGGTATATAAGACTACATTTTAACCCATGAAAAACTTCTTAAAATTTTGGGATCATCTTATAAACTGATATACGGCATGCTGAAGCTTACTCCAGCTTCAGGGACAAGTGATCTGACCCACTCTTTACTCCACATCCCATCCAGATTCCAGGCATCATCATTCAGTTCTCTGCCTGTTCTGATTCATTTTTCAGGGCACTCAAAGGAGTTACTGAGTGCTGCATCTCATCCAGTCACATGGTGTCATAGCTGGTATGTTGCTTTCCGGTGCTCAGTTCTTTGTTATGGGACACAGAGGAGGCGTTCTGTCTCCCTCTAGCTGTCCTACGAATCACTGCACCTCAGTCAGTTGCTCTTGGAAGAGCCCCCTCTCCCTGTTCTCAATGTAGATCACAATTAAAAAATCACAATCATTCACTACAAATAAAAAATGTAAACTTATTGTTGGCTCTCCAAAGTCTAGCTTTATTAAACATATACTGTTAACCTTTAAGGGTTCTACTCTTTTTATCTTACATTTTTTAATTTCCATTTGGTATGCATTAAAAGAGTGTTAGTTTTATACATCGAATATACCACAAAATGGGAAGTGTGACTAGTTGAACTTATCTCAGTTGAGATGGGTTTCATTAACTCCTAATTTATCTCAAGATTACTTTGTGTTTCTTTCCCTCGATAGAATAGGTAAAATTTATTTCTTTGTTGTTTTTGTTTGTTTGTTTTACCTTTCTTTTTTTTGGTCAGAGATCAGAATCAAGTTTGAATGTTGAGTTACAGTATAGCATTATTTTTCACATGCTGAAAGCATAAATGTCTCCTAGAAACAGTTTTGACAATAGGCAAAGGCATTTTTAAGAGTGAAGTAAAGAAGGCATGTGTTTTAGTAATGTGATTCTCAGCACGTCACATGGGGACAACTCTTTCTCTGAGCAGTAATTGATATAACTGTACATTTTAACAATTTTAGATTTTCCTTTCAGCATTGAATAAGAAGTAGGTGGCAGTACAATGTTGAGATCATTCTTCACTGATCATAGCAGAAGAGTCAGTCACTTTACTACATGTTGTTATTGTCTATAGAAAACTTATGATTTAACCTGATGCAAATTCAAATTCAAAGAGACTATTTAAGCAATGCCCTAAGTCCACATTATTTTCCCTTAGTGCTAATTATCAAAACTGATCCAATTTACATTAGTGAAATATCCAGAAAAAATTTTTGGAGGGCTCAGCTACTGTAGCACAAAACAACACAACTCAAAGCAAAATACAAGTCAGCAGGTTGCAACACGAAAAACATGCTTGCCAGCATGTACAAAGCCAGTTGACAATCAAAGGCAGCAGAAGAAAGATCACCAGCTGTGCTGATAGTCATTGTCAATCCAACCTCTTCACAGTGCCAATTGTTTTATCACCACACAGAAGTGGGCTGTTCACCCCCACAGACCTAAATGACAAAGGTTTAAGACAGAATGCCACTAATTCAGTTAGGGGTGTTCTAAGGGAACATTGCTTAAGATTTCCTGCCTTTTAGTTGCCATCCAAATATAAACTCCCCACTTCACTCTTGCTTTTCTTGGAAAAAATCTCCTATGTGTCACTTATGCAAAGAAAACTTAACACTATTTATTTTACATTGGGGGGTATAGCTAGTTAGTTTTCCTCTGAAGTTATGAAACAAGCATTCATGACCCTCACACCTACCTGCTACTGGTATAAGTCTGTTGCCTCTAAAATTTAAAAATGGATATCAGAATAAATCAGAATCAAGCTTGAATCTTGAGTTATAGTATAGCAGAAATTTTTACAGGCTGGAAATATAGTTTTTTCTCAGAAACACTTTGGGCAATGCATTTTTGGTCTGGATATCTTCTATGTATCTTCTGGTGAATGACAAAGTTTATTTTTCTAATTGTCTGAATTGATGCCTAGTTATGAGTGATTAAGGAATTCTATTCCATTTACAATTTGTCCCAGTTTTCTAGAGTTACAACGCATTCCTTCAAGCCTTTGTTCTCGAAATTCATTACATCATCTGTCTATAGCAGTCAATGTTATTAAAAGGGTATCCATACAGTTTCTACTTGTTCTCAAACTTGCACTGGCATAAGGCCTGTCTAGACATGATCAGCATGGCTTTATGTCAGCAGTAAGGCCAAAACAATCAGTAACAGGGAGACAGTCCCTTCCACCAAGCATAATAACTACCCAGGGATCTTCTAAATTGTGACCCAGGATCAAGTTCAAGACGTAATAGATGCTGCTACCTACTTGCTGAGGAAACTGGATTTCCCCAAGGTAGCTGGGCACTTAGCTATCAGTCCCCCTCATCTCACCAGAATGAAAAGTTCTGGCTGCACACACAGTGGGATTGGAGGACCTGTGCACTCTTAGAAGCAGTCTGTCTTCACATTCTTCTCACATAGCTTCTTTTTTTTAAATCTCACAGAAAGCTGTCCATCATTCTATCCTTGATTAAGGCGCTGCACACTCGTGGAGATATTAACTTGGGACTTGGGCCCAGAGACTCATTCTAGTGAATGCCTAACTTACTCTGGCCCATTCTGGGAAGGAAGGGCAGCCATATCACCTACTTCCAACTTTTTTGCCGTGGGGACATGACATGTAAAAACATAATCAACACCTTGCTGGTAGTTTCATGGTACAGTAGAGATGACAAAGTCTAATTTCTTGAGGAAAAGGCAGGCATAGACCACTTCTACATCTTTCAGAATGAAGTCCAGTTTGGTACTTCATCGAATAACTTGTTATTCTAATAACAATAATCACAGCATTATGATGATCTGGGTAAAAGGATAATTTTTTGTAATTTTATTAATAATATAATCATGATGAGCAAATATGTGGCTAGGAAAGTATATTATAAAAAACAATTCAGGCCCTTCTAGACTTGTAGAAGTTAATGAAGGCAAAAATAGGCTAGGAAGCTGTCACAACTTTAAACTTTACAGCTGCCTGTTGATTGGCAAAGGACATCTATTGAGTGTTGCTGTGCTTACTAACTGTCTTTAATGTCTCTGTCAACTTAAACAGTGACTCATAGATTGGAAAGCAGGCTTGGGAAGCGATATTGTAGTGAATCAATAACTAGTCTGTGAAGCTGCCCAGACAAACCTCAAGTTTGGACAGTCCTTTTGTGTTTGTTTGCTTTCTTGTATATTTGTTTTTCTTATTCTCTGAGATTGATCCCCATCAAAAGGAGGTCAAAGGTGCTGATCTGCTACAACTGGCTTTAGACCTTCCCATTCCTGTTCATTAGCAATTAACTCCCCTGTCTCCTCAATAAGATGTTGTTCTTTGTTAATGACACCAAATCCTGCTCCTTCTTGGGCATATCTATTGTTTTTGTAGCCTCCGTGGAAACCATGAAGACTAGGCTAATATTGAATTAATTATCAGTATATACAAAGGTGGTGTGGATGCCCCACTTCACTAGAAACTGGCTGACACTCACCGGCTACATGCTATTCCTTGATGGACTCCACTGAGGACACATCATAAATATTGTCCTCAGCATGGGCTATAGGTACCCATATTCTTTCTTTGTAGGTGTGTGATCGAAGGCATATAATATTGATGATCATGCTTTCCACAATATAGGGAGGTTCTGGAAAAGTCTTCCTATCCTTGTAAAAGTGATTAAGGGGAATAAACAAATAAACTTCCCTGCCGATGTGATTCAGGAAAACTCATTATTCAGTGACCTGGTTTCCATATATTTTTAGTTTGGTTTCCTATAGCTGGTTTCACTAAGTTTCTATAAATCCAAAAATATATGGGGTATATTATATGAAGTTGCTGCTTAAACAAATATTAAATCATTTTGGTGTATACCTGAAGTTAGTATCTATTTTATTTTTACCTTAGCTTAAAATGATTTCTTATGAAAAGTCACAGGTTGTGAAAAGAATTATTATTCACATTAAAAATATTTTTCTAAAATGTAGAAAAATATCTCAAGTCTTGGCAAAAAACAGAAGTTTGAGAGTTTCAAGCAAAAAGAGTTATTTGACATTAACTATGAATAGGGGATGGAACTGGGCCTTGATTTCCTGGGAATGCTTTGGGTTTGTGTTGCTTGAATTTCTTGCACTTACCAAAGGAGGTAGTATTCCAACTTTATTGGTTTTGCCAGTTGTGGGGCAGAAGGGGAAAGAGAAGTGATAGAACTTGAAAGCTGTCAGCAATTAAATGTCAAAAAAGAAGACAGAGTCTTAATTAAAATGTCAAATGAGTTCACTACTCCAGGGTCTTTGCAATTACTCTTCCCTCTCCCATTACTTCCTCTCCCACAAATTATCTTTTTACTGATCAAAATGAACATGATGACTCCTTCAGTTGTTCCAGAATAATGACTTAAGGTGAGAATAGAAGGCCCAAAATACTTTGCAATCTAAATTTAGACAGCCACCAGAAGTTGGAATTAGTAGTGTTAGCAAGTTATATTAACGAACATGTGTCTAAACTAACCTGTTAGCAAAAGGTATTTCCATAACATTTAAAGAGAAAAATATTGAGTAATGAATAGAAGTAATAAGAGTTTGTCAAATATCAGCCCTGAAGATTTAAAAATAAATCATGGATTTCATATATATATATATATATATATATATATATATATATATATATCAGTGGCAAAAAATAGATGAAAAATATTTCACTCACCCAATTTTTAATATCTTATTAGCAGCAAAAATATTATTATAAAAATCATGGGTGTGAATTATATACTTGTTATAATAATTGCATCATCTAATAAAACTAATGATGAAAGTTATAATAAAATGTTACCTGAATCCTTATTTATATTAGGAAAGTTACTCGCTAGCTCTATAAACTATGGAATGCAGTTATCTTCTCTAGATCTGTGTTTAAAATTTCACCACTTTGACTAAACTTCTATCTTTGAGTATTTCTTATGGCCATATGTCCATAAATAATTCATATTCACACCCTTTTTAGGACCAGGAGATCTGTGTTTATAAGCCTTGTCACTTAAAACCTAGATCATTTTGTGCAATTGGCTTATGCTTCTATAAATCTCGATTTTGTGATAAAGTAAATGGGGAAAATAATGGTCATCTTATATTATTATAAGAAGATAAATTAAGTACGATATAAAAAACATTCACAGAATCCCTAGCACATGTAATTGCTATTACATGTTATTTATTATTATATTAAAGTGGAATGTAATTTCGAATCTTTATATAGAATATGTAATGTACAAATGAGCAATTGCTTATACAAGTGACTACATATAAAGATAAATCTAAGTTATATTCCTCTCTAGAGAATGTAAAAATATATTTAAAATTATTTATCAACTATGAATTTTATTAAATACTAATAATAATATTAAATAATATTTTATTAAATACAAAATCCATATGTGTGACTGCGAAGCTCAAAATGTAGAATTTCTAGTTCCTTGGGACTCCTTCAAGAAAGGTAAAGATGCTTTTTATGACTGAAAAAATGGAACTACTTTTGAACAAATATGTACCAGAAACCATAATCCACTTTCCTCTCCTGCCATTGCACCAACAGCATTATGAGCCAGAAAATTGTTTGAGCAGCCGTAGATAAGAAATTACAAATCTGGAGGCTCGAGAGTTGAAGAAAGCAGATGTAAGGTTAATTTGCATGGTTTACTTGCCTCCCAGATTTTTTTTCAATATATTTCAATGACATAAAACTCAGAAAACCTGATAGCAAATAAAATGGTTTCTATAGGCTGCCTTATTTCTTGCTGACTCAGCTGTCTGAAGGCAAAGCCAATTACTATGGCTTGCATTTCCTTGTGCAGAGACCAGAACATATTTATTGTTAAATAGAGCCATTAAATATTTAGGGAGTGAGAAAAGTTTTTGAATTGAGATGATAAGAGTGCAAACCTTCATATGGATATTTCACCTTAAACAACAACAACAAAAAAAACCACTTTCTAAGAGTAACTTAAAAATCTCAAGCATGAAATATGAATTGATTTAATTCAATTCAATGGTCTTTTTAAAATGTTGATTTTCAGGTTGGCATATAAGAAAAAAAAACCTTTGATATAAAGCTAAATTTTATCCTCAGAGTAATAAAAGAACCAAATATGGTCTCCTGAACAAAGAACTAGCTGAAGAATTGGGATTCTATTTTTGGCCTCACCAGTGACTTGCTCAGTGACCTTGGACATATCACTTAAATGGCTTTGTGCCTCAAGGTTCCCAGCTGTAATATAGAGATTATAATGCCTGCCCCTACTTTCTGGGACTGAAAACTACTTCAGTTGAGTTTGTTTAAAACCCTAAAGGCTTTGGAAACTATCGGAAATAGAAGCTAATTCAAACAAGTTGAGTTTTATTAATTCCCTTTTACTGTTTGATTTGGTTTTCTTGCAGTCTTTCATAATCCTTTTTCTACTCAAATAAATCACTGGGATAAAATTATCAAGTGAATATTTTCATTGCATATTAGTAATATGTCTAAAATAGAATGAAAATTAAGGATCCACTTCTGAGATCAACTGATATAATTTTTCATGACATATTTAATACAAATCAAAAGAAAATTCTATTATGATTCTGTAACTTAGTACTTATCACTAAATCTGTAATTAGTGCTCTTTTTACCTAGGCCTGCTCAATTTTTTTCTAATACTTATTTTAGTTAAGATTTTTTAAGGATCTCTAAAATGAACCGATAATTCATCTTTACGAATCTGGAAGATTCAAAATCTACCAATAAAATGCGATGTCTTTCTAGAGTCCATTGATTTGAAAAACATCATTTGTTATCAAATATGATATTTTGTGTATGAGAAGGAGGGAGATGGGAGGCATTGGTGGTGGGAATTTGCACTGGTGAAGAGGGGATGTTCTTTTCTATAACTTAAACCCAGCTTTAAAATGTTTGTCATCGTAGTGCTTAAATAAATATTTTATGGGAAGTCAAAAATATCTTTTCGGTCTCTAGCAATCTTTAAAAAGTATGAAACTTGTACATCTATTATCTGCTGAAGGTTAATTGTTTTAAATTGTTCTCAAATTCTACTCTCTTTTCCAGTCACAAAAAATATCTTATTTTATTTTGTTTACCAGACTGGCAGTCTCAGTGTTTACTCTTGGCTTTGTACTAAGTTGTCACTCTTGTTGGGACACAAGGAGCTATATTTGGTGCCAAGGAATGAACCTAGGTGGCCATATGCAAGACAACCTCTTTAGCATTATAATTTCATTCTATACCAGCACAGAAATATCTGTGGTTGCTCCTTTGTTAACACTTTGAGTTTTACTTTCACACTATACTTACAAACCTTCACAATCAATATACTATCACCATTTCTCAATTGTATATATAATATAGATGTTATATAATATGCATATATATGTTATTAGGCCACACCTGGTGACTCAGAGGTTACTCATGGCTATACACTCAGAAATTGCTCCTGGCTTGGGGAACCATATGGGACGCCTAAGGGTCAAATTGTGGTCTGTCTTGGGTCAGCCACATGCAAGGCAAATGCCCTACCACTGTGCCATCGCTATGGCTCCAAACCAATTATATTTTATTTTATCAAATTCCTCTAATGGAAAAAAAAGCCGGCAGTGGCGCTGGAGTTAAGGTGCCTGCCTTGCCTGCGCTAGCCTTGGACAGACCGTGGTTCAATCCCCAGGTTTCCCAAATGGTCCCCCAAGCCAGGAGCAACTTCTTTTTTTTGTTTTTGTTTTTTTATTTTTTTGGGGGGTGGGCACACCTGGTGATGCTCAGGGGTTACTCCTGGCTATTTGCTCAGAAGCAGCTCCTGGCAGGCACGGGGGACCATATGGGGAACCAGGGGATTGAACCGTGGTCCGTCCTAGGTTAGCTCAGGCAAGGCAGGCACCTTACCTTCTGAGAGCATAGTCAGGAGTAACCCCTGAGCATCACTGGGTGTGGCCCCAAAAACAAACAAAAAAAATTTCCTCTAATGGGGGGGGTGGTTGGGCTACACCTGTTAGACCCTCAGGGGTTACTCCTCAGAAATCGCTCCTGGCTTTGGGGGACCATATGGGACGCTGGGGGATTGAACCACAGTCCTTATGCTAGTGCTTGCAAGGCAGACACCTTACCTCTAGTGCCACCTTCCCGGTCCCAAATTCCTCTAATTTATTGCACAACAAACTTTCTAAATTAAAACAGTATGTTATCAGAATCTACTTCTCTGCTTAAATCAATTTTATGCTTTTATTTACTACTGAACAGAAATTTTATTTCTTAGTATTTTGAGGAGAGATCTTCAAATCTGTGCTCTGGGATTAAAAGGCCACTTCTAATTTTTGCCCAACTGTCCAGGTACTTCAACTCTAGGTAATGGAAATATGCTGCTATTTATATGAAAACATTGCTGGGGGGACAAAGACACATTAGTCAGTGTTAAGGGATCTTCCTGCTTTTACTTGTCATTACTCAGAGGATCAAAAAGTGATAGGCATCAAACCTCGGTCCCCATGAAGCATGAGGACTTGACTTCATCTGTAGGGCAGAAATTTTAACAAAGAATATTTCCATTCCTTACAATGTAAAATTCTGTGCCTGGATTGAACTCTCCCTTGTATATACTTTAATAAAAAGCTACTATTTTAAACTTAGTTAAAAAACAATTATCTTATGTATTTTTTACTTAAATAAAACATTTAATTTTGTCCTAATAAAAATGGTTTTACTTAAGAGAGAGGGGAAAGGAACAAAAATACAATGCATTTGATATATATACTATTTACTATTTTTTCTAGATAGTTGCACAATTTTACCTTCCTGTTCAAGGTTTTAAGTAACTCCCAAATCAACATTTATAATGTTGCTATGACCATTGATGTGAAAGGCAAAGTTAAGAAAATTTTATTTGCCCATTATAAGTGTTTCTAGCTGAGATCAAGCAAAAAATATATCACCTATTTGTCTCATCTGTATGGTGATAACAAGAAACTTTACTAGATCTGTTTGGTTTTCTCAATTTCTCTTTCTCTCTTCCTTGGTATCTATTTATATTTGTCTTTACTGATTTTCCCTCTTAACATTAAATCCATTTGTCATAAAAAACAGTTTGCTAGTGTTCCTAAGTGTTAAAAGTTTGGGAAGTGCCTTACAAATAAAATACATATATCTATCACATAAACTGCATTTAAACAAGAGTTATAGTGCTATTTGCTAAGAATTGTTATGTTAATTGACAACATAGATTAAATCAACAATTTTAAACTGAAATACATATCTATATAATAGTCAAGTAATTAATATGGTATTATTCAAGTTTCTCAAGAATCTATTCCTTTGTAGATCTTGGTAATATTATTGTTTCTGCTATTTCAAGTTCCTAGAGCAAAATAACTGTCAAGTAAGAGACAGTCTTTTATTTCACATCCACACAGATTCAACTATATATATATATATATATATATATATGTAAATTTGTCAGTTACTTAATAACACACTTCAAATGCACATTTCCTAAATTTCTGGTCATAATTACAGATAGTTGGGTGGTCAACTTTTAAACTTCAACCCAACATTGATTTTTAGTGTTCACTTTCTCTCACAAAATTTTAGACAGTTATCCCAAGAGTAAGAAAGAGGCCACAGCCCTTTCACTCTTCTGCTTATACTGTTCTGGGTTCTCTGCTCTTCTGCCAAAATGGAAAAGGACGTGTCCATGTCCTTGCTCCTCTGGGAGATGTAGTAAATCCCTTTTACTCTTGCTAAGATTAACTAACTGGCCATCAATACTCTTTCATGGTGTACACTTGAATTTTGGTTCCTCTTCCTAATACTCTTACGCTTGACGTACAATCAAATCAACATGGTGGAAAAATGAACATTATTTCAGTAACTGTCATTGTTTAATAATTTTATTAATATATTCATTTAGATATTTAAAAATAAACATTCAATCAATTTTTCAGACAATACGTTATCTTTTTTCAGGGTGGTGATGATAATTATTAGTGTTATTTATAGAGTTTTAGTTTTATTCTTTTGTGATAAAACAATAGCAAGTATATTGCTCTTCTTATATTAGGCATTAGATGAGGTCATTTTTTAAAGCCATCCATTTTTTAAACTATCTTTATTTAAGCACCATGATTACAAACATGTTTGCAATTGGGTTTCAGTCATAAAAAGAACACTCCCCCTTCACCAGTGCAACATTCCCACCACCAATACCCCCATTTTCTTCCTCCCCCATTCCCTGCTTGTAGAACTAGACATGCTTGTTATTCCTCTCACTGACTTCCACCTAAGTATCTCAAAGTGCAGAATCTCTACTAAGTCTTATATTTGGAAGACAGTAATGTGGAGATTACCCCTACTTTAGAAAAACAAAAGTAGGGTACTATATTAGCTCATTTATCATATGATCAATTGACAAACTCAAGTAACTATAAATAGAACTCTTATTAGAAACTTAAACTTGCTTTAAAGAAATACGTGTAAAAGTATTATGTAGAGTAATTTAGAAGAAGCATTCAGTACCTAAAAGAGTTAGGTAAAGATTGGAAAACATGTTTTGGAAATGTGTTTTAGTTTCTGGTATTTATTTTTCTTTATTTTGGGGCTACACTGGTGACACTCAGGGGGGTGAGAGTGCCATATGGGACCCTAGGGATCAAACCCAGGTCCATCTTGGGTCAGCCTCATGCAAGGCAAATGCCCTACCATTGCCTATTGCTCCTTACCCCGGTGTTTATTTTTTTAAGAAAAATAAATTTAAAAAGTGAAAAGCTCATAAAACAAAAGTGACTAATTTGTAAATAGGTGAAAAAATATAAAAGGTGCTTCATAAATTTAGAGACATTTTAAGTTAAGTAAATCAAAATTTAAAATATCAACATAAAGAAATATATATTTCAGAAGGCATGTAGATCTACATATGCAAATCAGTAAATTTGGTCTTCCAATTCTTGTAAATTAATTTGAAGGTGAACAAAGATGAAGACAACTGTTTTTTCAAGCTATTTGTAGAAACTGAGTCCAGAATCCCCTGACAGTCACTCTTCAGCACTTATCCTAGGTTTATTATCAAAATAGTGGCAGATATATGAAAATCCTAAAGATATAACTGACACAGTCATTATTTTTTTGCCCAAAAACATCACAAGAAACTTAGACTCAAGAATGTAGAGACTCCAACTCATCATATTCTTACAGTGGAGATGAAGGGAGGAAGGAGGAATACTAGGTAATCTAAGAAAATCAACTTGTCATTTTATTTTTTTTATTTTGGACAGGTCAAGAAAGAGCTTTTATTGACAATATGCCAGTAGGTTGAAAGAGTCCTCAAAGCAATCACCATCCCTGAGCGGTTTCAGTGGTGGAGGGAGGGGGGGTGGATTATAGGAAAAAAAGAACAGAAATGGTGCACTGAAAACCAATACATGCCAGAATGGGCAATGGAAATCCTTTCTGACTGGTCTTCAAGACACATCTTATTTTATCTCAGCTAAAGAAAAAAGGTAAAAATGAACAACCTGTCCGAATCTTTAGGTTTTTTGGTTAGAGAAGAGAATACGATAAAGACCTGGTCCTAGGAGTTTGCTATTTCTATTTATTTGAGCTGATTTCAACCTCCACTGACAGTTGGTCCTTTTAAATCTCACAAACCTGAGGGAATAACCTGTCAGATAGATAATGGAAATGGCCCAGGGGCAGGAAGAAGTACACTTAAGACAGGAATACAGGGCAGATAATTTCTTTTTTGACACCTCACCTTTAACCAGACAGAAGGCAAGAAAACAGAACTTCTTACCTACTGGCTTTAGAACAGAATAGAACCAAAGGAATTACAACTATGGGGATAAGGACCTTGGAAACATTAAGAAGCAGGAGATGTCAGATTAGTAAAACTGTTAAGGATATGGCCCCTCAGCAGCATGAGCCTGAAGAGTGATGTGGACTCTGGAAAGGTGACCTCATGCATAGGTGAAAACGAGACTTGAGCATTGAAAAACCAAAAACTACCCATTCGAACTACACAGTAAATGATACCATAATTATCAGTCACAAAATTCGGAATCACACATAAAGTAATCAGATTTTGTAGTAATAATATAAGTTGCTACAAAGTCCTATTGCAATGGATGCTTTTAACTACATTTTGATAAAGATTACTTAACGCCAGAAATACAAATGAGTAGGGAAAAAATTAAGTTTTATGTTATATTTTAACCTATTTTTTCATGAGAAATTTATATGCTACATCAAATTTGTGAAAGATTATGGGAATTCTTACATTTTAATCTTGCTGAAGAGGGATTAGTCCAACTCCCTGAGTATCCTAGATGCCCTATCCCCCACCAATGAATAAAAAATATAAGTAGTTTTACAGCAACTGACATATTTTTATGTTACTAGAAAGTATATGAAATAGGGGCCAGAGCAATAGCACAGTTATAGGTTGTTTACCATGCACGGGGTCTGTGCAGGTGGGACCTGGTTCGATACCCAGAGTCCCATGGTTCCCCCTAGCCAGAAGAGATTTCTGGGTACCTAGCCAGGAGTAAACCCTGAGCATCATAGGGTGTGGTCCAAAACAAACAAACAATAAAGAATGTATATGAATTAATAGGGAAAAGTTAAATAAATAATAGCAAAAAATAATACAAATTAAAGAAAATTGTTAGCTACTCAAGTCTTAATTTCAATGAACACAATTTATAAGGCAGAAAAAATTGGTCAATTGTTCAAAGTCGTATCATAATAAAATTATTAATAAAATGATGTTATAGAGAAAATTTTATAGGACACCAGAAAAAAATCCCACAAATGTTCAGAGAAAAATGGCAAGAGATTTCTCTTCACAGACAGTATCAGTGAAAAAGTAAAATATTGAAAGAAAAAGAACTGCAAACTTCATATTTTAGGTTCAGCAAAAATATTTTAATAAAGGCATTCTAAAACATACATACAAAAACAAAGCTAGATCACCATCAAAACCAAATGAGAAAAAATTTATTTCTTTTTTAAAAAAAATTAACTGTTTATATTGGGAGAGATAATACAACATTTATTGGATTTTTCTTGCACACAAAACTACCATGATCCCAGGACTAGACCACGAGCACATAATAGAAGACTCACTTTAAAAATATATTTTGGAGAAGATGTCACATTAAAGAATCTAGAAGGAAGAAAAAGAAAAAGAGAAAAGATAGATTTTCATAATTTGTTGAACTGTATTACTATGAAGAGCTAAGAAACTAAGACAGATCAGCAAAGAAAACATGAGGGCTGTTTAAAAGGAGGTTCTATTGCATTAGTAACGTGTAAATTTTTATTTTTAAAAAAAAATTTAAAAGACTTCGTTTTTTTTACAGCAAAGTAGGGCTAAATTCTATTTCAGTGGTCCTCAAACTACGGCCCGTGGGCCACATATTGTATTTATTCCCATTTTGTTTCTTCACATCAAAATAAGATATATGCAGAATGCATAGGAATTTGTTGGTAATTTTTGTTTTTACTATAGTCTGGCCCTCCAATGGTCTGACTGAGCCCCTGTTTAAAAAAGTTTGAGAACCCCTGTTCTATTTTCATATTTTTTAAAAAAATTAATACCTTTGTTAAAGCACCATGATTGCACACATGTTTGTAGTTGGGTTTCAGTTATAATAATAAAACGAAACACCCCCTTCATCAGTGCAACATTCCCACTACCAATGTCCTCCATCTCCCTCCTTCCCCAATTCTTGCCTGTATTTGAGACAGGCATTATATTTCTCTCACTTATTTATTTTTATTTTTTGAAATTTTGGCCACACCCAATGCCACTTCAGGGTTACTCCTAGCTCTACACTCAAAAATTCACTCCTGATAGACTTCATGGGACCATATTGGATGCTTGGAATCAAACCCAGGTAGTTGCATGCAAGACAAATGCTCCACCTGCTGTGCTAACTTTCTGACCCCTATATGTTTTATTAATACAATTATTATCCAAAGTGTAAGTGATGTAGCTTGTTAATATAATTTGTCAATGGCAATAAAATTTGCCCTGCATAGGTAAGACCCTGGGTTTTGTTTTCAGCACTGCCAAAATAAATAAATAAATAAAGCAACGGACAATTATTAGCACAAAATTTGATGTTATAACGGCCTTTCTGTTAACTTTACAATTTTTTCTACATAATATAAAAGATTAATAGACACATTAATTTGATGATGTCTAGTATAAAAAGATGTATTTCTGTGACATCAACAGCACAAAGATAGACATGAAGCTAGAAAGTATCAGTTTATTATGCCATTAAAATTAAGTTAATAAAATGAAATTAAAGTGTTATTTTTGAATATTGTACTATTCCCTTTGATAAACACAGCTAAAAATCTTTTTTTTTTGGTTTTTTTTTGGGGGGGTCACACCCGGCAGCGCTCAGGGGTTACTCCTGGCTCCATGCTCAGAAATTGTTCCTGGCAGGCACAGGGGACCATATGGGGCACCAGGATTCGAACCGATGACCTTTTGCATGAAAGGTAAACGCCTTACCTCCATGCTATCTCCCGGGCCCCAACACAGCTAAAAATCGATAGAATATAAATAGGGGTTATTCCTGGCTCTGTACTCAAGATTTATGTGAGTCATTCCTGCCAGTGCTCGATGAGGCATATGGAATGTCAGAGATCATACAAAAGTTGCTTGAGCAAGAGAAGAGCCCTACCTGCTGTACAATAACTTTAGCCTCAGATCTGAGAGTTCTTAAAGGCCACAAATGTCACACCCTGTGGTTCTTGGAGGCACAAGAGCTAAATTTCTCCGAGATGGGCCATACGTACATACGTATATGTATACACATATATATGGTATATAGTATATATATATACTATATATGTATATATACATATATAAACTATAAACTATATGGTATATAGTTTATATATGGTATATAGTTTATATATGTATAACATACAATGTACATTTATATACATGTGCATGTATGCATACTAACATGCATATATTGTATGTAAATGCTTGATAAACTCACCAATCAGACACACACTAACTGTAATCAGCATTTACATAAAGTGAACCTAAATGGAGGTTAACCCTACCCTGTTGACCCAAACTTAATTTCTGCAGAACAATTAATCTTGGTATACTGGGAGACTCTGTTACTTGTGTTTCAATGAATATCTGCTATAACACTTCAGCTTGCAGTAACAAATGAACTTGATAATGCTTTATAGTGCTATAACATGGTGATTGTAATTCGACCAGAATTCAGTTTCTTGGTCAACAAATTAAGTAGTCAATTTCATCATGTTAATAGATATCCTATTAAAACTACCTCTCTGGGAATATTTAGGAGAAAAAGTATTGAAAGCAATTTAGAATGACCTTAAATTAATCCCCATCACTACATCTTTACTCATAATTATATAAATCTATTGTTTATTTCATCAAAGTCTAAATATTTAAAATATAGGCATGGATGCAATGTATTTCACATGTATGCATTTAGAGATTTTATGAAATTATGAGAATACAGTCTCCTTTGATGAACAGATACTTTATAAGAAAAGTGCTATTAATTAATAATACAGGTAAGTTTGCAATTTGGAGGGGAATATAAATGTGTGTGCAGACAAAGGAAACATGGCTTGATATAAACCAGACCAAACTCTGACTCTATATACACTTAGACTTTTAATTTTATTTGTGATCTTTAGTGCAGTAATTAGTTTTTATTTAGTTAAGTAGTAGAGAGGAGAAGGAGAGAAAGGGAGAAAATGTTTTAAAATAAATGAAGAAAAATCAAACACTCCACTTGGGGTGTGAGCAACTCAAGAATGTATTGTCAAGTTTTAATTTTAAATATTAATTGGTCAAAGTTTATTTTGGGTGTTTTCATATACCTACACTTAGGCATCACTCCTGGTAGGCTCTGGGGACTTTACGCAGTGCTATGGTTGAACTGCATGCAAGTCAGGCGGCTTATTTCCTATACTAGAGCTTCAGTCTCTCAAATGTTTTTAGCTTATTTTTGATGTTAAAATTGAGTAATCAGAGAGACACTAAGATGGAAGTGATTACATTCTAAATAGAGTATCCCTATAAAATATTTTTCTTGTGTTCATTTTGTAAGTCTCATTTCTGTGCCTGTTATGCACTAAGGCTATTATAGTTGAATTGGAATCTAGGTGGTGACAATTGTGCTACATGAAATGTTTCTTCCAAATTATGGTATTAGAAAATCTTTGTTGTTGAATTGCAACTTTGAACCACTAAAACTTGTATAATATGACTTCTTGTTGATTTAGCCATTTTTACAAGTATGTATATATGTACATATACATATCCTTTATTGTTAACTCAAATTTGTTTTATAAACCAAAATAGATTTAGTCACATCTTAAATGCACATTATTATTTTAATGTCTAAATAAGTTTAATTATGTTTGGAATATGGCATATCTGGCATCCTTTTGACCTAGGAACAAATAGTTCTTAATAAATATGAAGACATTTTTTAATGGTCCTTCATTTCCGCTAACTACAAACAGTCTGGCTTATATTTTGACTTTGTACTAAAAAGACATTATACAGGCTAACAACAGAGTATTTTTACTGGTGAGATGATGTAGAAAATGCCACCGTAAGTAGGCAAAAGCATGACTAAATTTTATCTTACAAAATAATTTCAAATATATAAATCAATTAACAAATTATACTCATTGTTAATGTTTTTATATTCTGATATCATATTCTTTTCTATTGTTTGCTTTTGGGAAACAGCATATTTTAGTAGTATTTTTCTTAACTATTTTTATTTTATTATTTGCCTATTGAGATGATTTATACATTACTTTTTCCTGAGAAGTGCTCCAAAACAAAGAATCTGTGGAATTTATTGCAGATATCATTAGTGAGGCAGGAAAGAAACAATATAAAGGGTGAATATATGCACAGGTCACTGCTGTAGATAGATGAAGCTCAATCCCAATGGTGACATCAAGGAGATGGTGTGTAACAGAGATCAACAAAGTCCACCTCTCTGCTGAAATTTAACACATTGCCTGTTTCACAGCACCTTCAGGCTATAGCAACACTATATTATGAACCATGGAAACCATGGAAAAATGCCCATTTTACTTCTGTTTCCTCTCCACATGTAGCACCCTCCCCCTTTGTTAATGTCCATACCTTATTATTATGCAGTTTTTGTGACAACTATAACATTAACATAGGACGGTCTGTATTGATGATACTGGACACTCAACAATGCATCATCAGTCTGAAAAGAGGGGGCTCAGAAAGTCATGACATTTTGGTACAACTGAGCAAATTGAATCTGCAAAACTCATCTGGAGTGAAGGGAACACAGAGATCTAAAAATGCCTGAGAGAGAATTAAATTGATGAGTTACTTTCCCTGATTCTGATTTTCTGACTCTGATTTTCTGACTATATCTCCCTTCCTCCTTTTCTCTCACAATCTGCTGTCTCTCTCTCTCTCTCTCTGATATATATTCCATTTTGAATATAAAGTGCATTTAAATGATTCTTAACATAATACCATCTATAATATTATTATTAAAGAGGAAAAGAGCTTATGCCAATAAACAAATCAAAAAGTTGCAAGAAAGTACAGACATTGGGCATTAGAGAGCATGATGGACAGGGATTGAACCTTGCAGCTGAATGAACAGGATAAATGATAACAAGCTTTACTGATAGCAAGCCTAAACAACAAGCTCCACTAAGGAAAAATAAAATCTGAACATTGTATGTCAGCAATTCACAAACCCTCTGAACAGATTACCCAAGAATGTAACAAAGATGAAATTAGCATTAGTATCTCTAGAGCTTACAAACATCATAAAACCAAGATAAGGTGTTTTGGTCTGCATATAAACAAGCAATGCTAAAGCATTTGTTTATTAATTTGAAAAGTGAGATTTAGCTTAAAAAGCTATAGGATTAAGTAAAGATAAAATTCTTTATTCTAATGTGCCACATAGAAAAGCATGAGGAACATACTGCATATAAAATAAGAAGTTGCCTTGTGAAAAGACAAGAGCCAAATCTAAAACTATCGCTAGAATTTAAGATGTTTTCATAAGTAAGAAAATATAATTATATGTTTATGTAATTAGTCTCAGTAATCAGATGTTTCTTTTTAAATTATATGCCATTATCAGAAAAAGAAGATAGTTTCAAATTTCATCTTAAAGATTGCTTCCTATTCTATAGTAAAGTAAGGAACATAATTTTTGTTCGTTTTTGTTTGGAGGGCCACACCCTCAGTTTTCAGGGCTTACTCCTGACTGTGCTCAGAAATTACTCTTGGCAGTAGGGGACCATTTGGGGTGCCAGGATTAAACTTGGGTCAGTTACATGCAAGGAAAACACTTGCCCCATTGTACTGTTCATATAGCACCCCTGAAAATATTGGGGTACCAGGTGAATTTAGTTGATCACTTTAAATCTCACCCATGAACAAGTAGCCAAACAGAAAATGGAATGTTTGAGGACGGAAGATGACAGCAGATAGACTGCAGGATCAAATAAGCCCAGCCCAGATCTTAAGACCAGACAGAAGGTAGAGAACAGGCAGACTTCAGGAAAGCAGACAAGGGCAGGATACAAGTAGTTCTTAGTGGTTAAGAGTTAGGCAAGGACAGAGACTAAGCCTCTGAATCTCACCCCAAAGCACCAGGACCATGGCCAGAGACTTAAAAAAAATCCAAAACAGGACAGTACAAACTTTGGGGTACAATGGAGAGAAGCCAAAAGGCAGCAGGTACAGGAGCATAGGGTTCTTGTACTTCGTGGTAGGCTGCAGACTAAGGAAAGTTAGGACAAGACAAATTCTCACTACAAGAAAAAGAAAATATTCATTTATTCTTCATTACAAAAGAAACAGTTTGTTATAAACTATTTATGTAAATGTATATCATTTCCAATGATTCTCAAAAGAAACTAAAGATGCAATTCTATTATACCATAAAATGGATTTAGCTAAAATTAATGTATTCATATAAGTAAGCATTTGAACATTTGTCTAACCTAATGAAAGTATTTTTGACAATAAGCTTTCTGCTAGTAAGCAAATTAAATGTAATTGGTTAAATTCACATTTATCTCTCAAAATTCATATCTATCCAGAACTTCAGAATGTGATTTAATTTGGAAATTGTGGCTGTTGAAATCAATAATATAAGGAACAAGATGGGTTCATATAGAAACAAAGTGGGTTCTACATTTAATGAAATATCAAGTTAGACAAATTACACAGAGATATAAAGGTGGTCAAATGAAGGTGAATCCACACATTAACATGATGTATTTATAATCCAAGTCATTCTAAATGTTGCTGGCATTTATGAAAGACTTAAAAAAAGGAATAGTACAGACTGTTAGAGTCTCCAAAAAGAAACAATTCTGTCAACATCTTACTTGGAGAATTGTAGCTTCTTGAACTGTACCAGAAAAAATATAAACTGAATAAATAATAAATGTTACAGTTAGTGACAAATATTTATGAAAACTATAAAAACTAATACATAGCTCAAAGTACAGAAATCTTAAAATTTAAACTTTGATAAATTTGTAATAAAAAAAATAAACTGTGAGCACCAGAGACAGGAATCAAAATTTTTTTTTGAATTTTTGGGCCACACCCTGTGATGCTCAGGGGCTACTCTTGGCTATGTGCTCAGAAATCGCTCCTGGATTGGGGAACCATATGGATGGGAATGGAGTTCATCCTAGGCTAGCACTGGCAAGATAGGTGCTTTACCACTCTGCGCCACAGCTCAGCTCCCCAAGAATTAGAATATTACCTGAAATATTTCAGTGATATTACCATGCAAAGTGAACCACAAGTATTTGGTTTATGTGTGTGTGTGTGTGTGTGTGTGTGTGTGTGTGTGTGTGCTCCTAGGGGTTGCTCCCAGCTCTATTCACAGATTTACTCCTGGTGCTACTCGGGAAATCATAAGAGATATCAGATCAGCTGTATGAAAGAAAAGCACCATATCTGCTGCAATATAGCTCTAACCTAAGTTTTTTTGTTTTTGTGTTGTTCTTAACCTAATAAATATATTATATCTAGTTTGGGGTCAAAATCAATGTGCATTTGGTTTTATTGTTGTATGACAAGTCTGGCTTCTTTTACTTAACATTGTTCTTATAGACTCCATCCATATTATGGATAAAAGCACCTCCATATAATTATTTAGTGTCTTGAATATGATTATATTAATATTTGTGATTCTAAGTTTGATAGATATTTAGATTACTTCCAATTTTGGCTAAGACTTATTTTGCTAAATATATTTTAGTGTGCATAGTAATTATATAAACCTATAAATAAGTTTTTATAAACTAACATACATTCAGCATTATAAAGTCAATGTCACAATACACCAGAATTCCTGTATGTATTTACTTTTATTATTCAATTTAAAACATTTCAAATTTATGCTATTTATATGTTATGTTGGCATAGTGAATCTCATTGATTAAAACTTTTATTTCCATAATTACCAATGAGATTAATCACATAGTCAAATTTATTAGCAGTAACAAAAGTAAATTTTTTATAATACCTATATTGTTGGTTCATATTTCTTTTAGACAGACTTATCAAATTGAATTTTAGAAGGTCTTTGTGCATTCCATAAAGAAATTATTTTGTTAAACATATTTCAAAAACCTTTTCGCACTCAGGCATAAATTTCATATTCATTTTGATAACTTTTAGCGAACAGACCTCATTAATTTTAATGAAGTGGCATTTTAAATATTTTTCTTATGTTTAATTCCCCATGTGTCTTGTTTAAAGATGTTTGCTTATTCCCATGTTATGCGTATGTACTCACATTTACATTAAGAGCTTAACCTTTGACATTTTGATACAAACTACCTGCAGTAAATTTCTGTGCATAATAAAAAGGCAAAATCTCATTTTACTGACAAAATATAACACCATTTTGAAAAGTCTACCATGGAAATGTCTATAATAAGAATCATCATTTTTATAAATCAGATGATTGTGTAAGTGAATCTTTGAAATGATTTCCATAAACTCAGATTCCAGGTTCTTATATATTGACCTTAATATCATAGCTTGTCCTGTCATTGGCAGATCATTAGTTATTTTTTCAAGAGGTGGGGATTGAATTCAGTTCTCACACATGCAAGGAAAATATTCTATTTCTGAGTTACATCCCAGATAAAATAATGCATCACTATAGTATAGTTGAGTCTCAAATTTATTGTTCTGAAAATTGTTTTGGCTTAAGTTTGACCCTTTGATTTTCTATATAAATTTGGGAATAAACTCAAATTTATTGTTCTTCTGAAAATTACATTGGCTTAAATTTGCCCCTTTGATTTTTTTTTTTTTGTGGTTTTTGGGTCACACCCGGCAGTGCTCAGGATTTACTCCTGGCTGCATGCTCAGAAATTGCTCCTGGCAGGCACGGGGGACCATATGGGGCACCGGGATTCGAACCGATGACCTTTTGCATGAAAGGCAAACGCCTTACCTCCATGCTATCTCCCAGGCCCATGATTTTTTATATAAATTTGGGAATAAGCCCATCAATTTTTCTAGTAGAGAAATAAAATATTTTTTTATTTTTGTACAAGAATTGTATTGGATCACACATAAGTAACATGCTGTTGCTTTAGATATATTTGTGTCTATCAATAATAGTATGTTTGTTTCTTATGTATAAAATACTTTAATGATAAATTATGTTACATACTTATAGGAAACTGATAATCTTGCTGCTATGCTATTCTAAATGCTATACAATTCAAAATAGTAACCTTAAGTTATATTATAATATTTTAATACACTTTTTGGTTTTTTTTTTTTTTTTTTGGTTTTTGAGTCACCCCTAGCAGTGCTCATGGATCACTCCAGGTTCCATGATCAGAAATCTCACTTGGTAGGCTCAGAGGGCCATATGGAATGCTGGAATTCGAACCACCGTCCTTCTGCATGCAAAGCAAATGCCCTCTGTGCTTCTCTCCGGCCCCAATACACTTTTTTAATTGTAGTAACATTTCTATGAAATACTGTAACTTGTCTAAGAAAGCTAGGGGAGGGTAGAGAATTAACTCAACTGATTAAGCACAAGTTTGGTTTGCTGAGACCTAGATTCAGTTCCTGTCACTGTAAGGTCCCCTAAACACTATTGGGAGTTATCACCAAACTGCATCTGAACACAGCAAGATGTGGTCTAAGAAATGAAGCAACAAATAAACCAACAAAGAAAGTGTGCCAGTGTCTATAGATTTATAAATAAACATGTTTATACAATGTTATTGCATCATCACCCAAAATCTTCCCCTTGCCACAATATCAAAGTGCTCATATCCTTTCATTCAGTCTATTGCACATTTTTGGCCCAGTCTTCAGAAAAATTCAGTTCTGAAGTCAGCATCCCAGGGTCTGTTTTTTGTTATATATTGTCTCTTTTCTATTTTTTTGTACCACAGTAAGATAATGTGGTATGTAAGAGCAAGTTAATGAAAGAGCCCAGCCAGGCATAGGCCTGGCATATTACCCAACCATTTTATGTCTTATTTCTCACATTTCACTTGAAGACCAGGCTTGCTTGAGAAACTGTGCAAACTATTGTCTATATCTACCCCTCCACATCTATACATCGAGGAAGAGCCTTGTCAAGTCCGGCCTTGTACCATTTAATATGGCTTGTGTTATTTGAATTATGTATCTCATGTTATCTGCTTCCTGGGGCTATATATCTATACCATGCTATATATCAGCATGAACACGCTGATGATGGCTATATAAATTCTGAATCCCCTAGTCCCGGTGTCTAGCCAAAACATGCTGCAACAGGAGAGGTTTAACTCCAGGATGCTGGCTTAATAAACCCTGCTTTGTGACTTTTATTGCTTAGTGGTCTCTTTTTTCTATTGCTGGGTTTTGTTTTCTCCTTCTACATACTTTGTTTAGTATGATCCCCTTCAGTTATATCTATGTTGTAGCAATATTTGCCAAATTTAATAGTTTCTTTAGTGAGTGTGTGTGTGTGGGGGGTGGGGGGAGTTTAAGAATAAGATACTGCCAGGGCCTTGAGATTCCAAAGAATACACTGGCTATTATAGACAGACATGTGGGATCAAGGACTACATTTACATCCAGCAGTGGCTGGGACCTCCAGAAATGTAACCTCTGATGCTCAAGGAACCATGTAGTACTGTGGCTCCAAGTAGGGTCAGTCATCTAAAAAATATGTACCTTCACCCAGGTAGCATGTCTCTAGTACCAAGATTTCATCTTTTTTTTTTTTTTGGTTTTTGGTTTTTGGGTCACACCCAGCAGTGCTCAGGGGTTATTCCTGGCTCCATGCTCAGAAATTGCTCCTGGCAGGCACAGGGGACCATATGGGGCACCGGGATTCGAACCGATGATCTTTTGCATGAAAGGCAAACACCTTACCTCCATGCTATCTCCCGGGCCCCAGATTTCATCTTTTCTAAGAACTAAGTTGTATTTCCTTTCTAGGTACCATATCAGCATTATCATATAACTGTCCTTGGGTATTGGATTGTCTCCAGAATGGAGTAATAATACAAGGAAGATAAGTATGCAGATATCTTACTCAATTGATGCATTGGGGTTCTTTGTATGGTTATTAGGATAGTTTTATTTTAAAGGGAGGGGTCACACTCAACAGTCACCAAGGGCTAATCCCTAATCCTTCATTTTCTCATTATTTTTTTATTTTATGGTTTGTCTTATAGGAGCCCATATCTTTTTTTTTCCTTTTTTTATTATGAGAACAGAGATCCAAAGAAAGAGGAAAGGGTAAAGTTACAGTGGAAGGACAATCACGCATAAACAGAATTCTCAGTAGTCCCATCGATGATGTCCCAGTCTTGAACTTTCAGCAATGAACAAGAAAAACAAAACAGAGACCATGTACAATTACTTTGTCCCCCAAATCTCCAGATTGTAGTACATACTATTTCTTAGCAGCACATAATATAATCTAAAGACATAAGACTTAGGTTACTCCTTAAACATTGAAGGCAAAGTACATTTTTGTATATCCATGCACAAGTATATTAGTTTAATTTAACCTCAAAAGTTTCAGTGGTTTTTTTTTCTTAAGGAGCCCATATCTTATGTTGTTAAGAGTTACTCCTAGTTCTGCACACAGGGATCACTTCTTACACTGCTCAGGGACCATACAGAGTGCCAGAGATAGAACCCAGGTCAGCTGCTTTCAAGGTAAGCATCTACTCCCGTACACTATCACCATCACCATCACTTTATTTCTATTTTTTCTTTTTTTTTGGTTTTTGGGCCACACCCAGTGATGCTCAGGGGTTACTCCTGGCTATGTGCTCAGAAGTCGCCCCTGGCCTGGGGGACCATATGGGGCACGGGGGATCGAACCGGTTTCATTTTTAATGCATTCAAGTATTTCATCTTACCTCCTTTGTTAAGTAGATTTATTTGAGTGGCTTTATTTTAAAAAGTGCTTCATTGGCAAATGTTGGCAGAATGTTAGTCCTTAATTATTTTTATGTCATTCTAAATTAGATTGCTTTCTTGAAATCTTTGTATTTATTTGCTTAAAGAGACAACATATTTTTGTATATTGATTTTGTAAACTTCCTCTGGCTGTACTGGTTTACTGTTTTTAATAAATTTTAATTGAAATTCTTAGAGTCTAGTATGTTAATTCTAAGTAATGATAGTTTTATTTATTTTCAAATTGGATTACATTATTTTTTGTCTAATTAGGGTTAGACTTCAATACAATACTTACTCATAGTAGTGAGAATAGATATCCTTGTCTCAAGCCTGACCTTACAAAAATATTTAAAATTAGTTTTTGAGATTTAATGCTAGGCATCGGAATGGTGGTGCAAATGGTAGGGCGTTTGTCTTGCACTCACTAGCCTAGATGGGGTGCGGTTTGATCTCCCAGCATCCCATATTGTTTGTCCCCCACTCCAGGATTGATTTCTGAGTGCATAGTCAGGAGTGGTCAATTAAAGAAAAAGAAAAAAAGATTTAATGCTAAATGATATATATAGAGTTATATTCTTTGCCTCCATATATTTGTTGGGAGTTTTTATCAGATCTAGATGCTAAATCTTATCAAATATATCTTCAACATCAACTAACATCATGATTTTTATATTTTGTTTCTGCATACATTCACATAAACTTTTATTTATTCTTAATTTTATTTTATAATGGTTATGGAAAATAAGAATTATTAGTAAAAACTTGGCTCTTTCTATTCCATTTACATAAAATTAATAAAGTAATATCTTATTTATTCATATTAATATATTGAATATATTGAAAATACATTGAAAATCTAAAACTCTTTTTGGACACTAAATTGACTAAACAAAAATATATTAGGTGAATATATAATAAAATAAATATAAATAATGTCCAAAGATCATCATGATCTATTTGAAAATCCAATAGTATGTAAAAAGTATTTCAAATCAAGTAAAAAAATTTGACAATAAGTCACATCTAAGCTGTAAGAAGAGTAACAGGCTGTATAAAATAATAATGGCCACAGTAAAAATTAAACTAAGCACAGTACTCTAAACTTAAAAACTTCTGCCAATCACCTTAAAAAATCACTACTTTTTAAATGAATACTACTTTTTATTGATTTACCTATTTTAAAAACTTATTTTTAATTCATCAGAGAAATCAACCCTATAATAAAATCACAAATGGTGATATTTGATGTATCTGGCAATATTGCACTAATATTTGAATGTAGTTTCTTGTAAGAAACAGAAAAATAGGATTGGAAAATAAAGGCGTCTGAGATTTCTTCAGTCTCATCATTCATATCTGAAGCTATTTTCCATTTGTACAAGTGTGGCACTGAAAAACAAAATTGTGGCTTATGTTTTTTCCGCCCATTCTTTTCAAAACCTGTCACCATCCTGGGCTCTGCTTTCTCAACTTAATGGGTAGCTTGATGTCTATTTTTAAAGAGATCAACTGCATCTCTGCTTCCTGCAGTCCCATCTGGCAGATCTGCTGCTCCTAACTTTGCAAGCAGAGTATGTTACAGTGTCTCTATTATTTCCTGTTTTTCCCTTTTTTGTTCTTTTCTATCTTTTTTCTTTTTCTGAGATTTTCTTTTCACAGTTGCTTTTGACTATGATCTGATGACTTCAGCCACTTACAAGAATTTACAATCTCTTAGAACCTTTCCTTTATCACTTTCAAGTATGGACTCTAGGTATTCTACTGTGATCGTCACAGTCTATTTATCTAAGTCTAGTAATCTGAAAATTTCTAGTAACCTGAAATAAGTTATAGACCTTATGTAGCTTTCTTTAGCTAAGTGACTTGCTTTTTTTGTTTGTTCTAACTGCATATGTGATTCAATTTCACAGTTTATCCCCTGAATATTGTCTAATCATTTCATATGTTTTCTCCTATTGCTACAGATACATTATTAGTGTCTTGAAGGCAAAGGACAATCTCTGTCATTATCATATTTTTATATTCACAATAGCAATTTATAGGGGTGAGAATACTCAATGTATTCAATAATGAAAAGGATGTCCATTTGGAGCGTGCTTACAAATGAGTAACTAAAACTCTTCATATCCACTCCTGAAGCAATTTTGCATGCAAAATGCTGTGTAGATATTATATTAGGTTCTGATCCTAGTTAACTGAATACATGCTACAATTTTTTCTGTTTGTTTTAGTTATCATTGTAGATAGTTCACAGATTAGAAGTAATGTTCTTCCAGGTAACCAAAGTCATACATGCTTTTAATATTTTAAGATGTATTATTCTCAAGTTCCCCTATCATAAAATGTAATTTTTAAAGAATATTAATGTCAGGATTGAAGCAATAGTACAGAAGATAGCACAGTTATCTTGCATACAGCCAGCACTGCAGAATTTGACTTCCAAACAAGTAAAAAAAGTCTTTATTAACATTCTATTTTAATGTTGATAATTCATAGACAATACATACAAACAAGAGTGAACTGTTCTGAAGGTATTTTTTTAATTCCAGGAATAATTTGCTTGATTAAAAAGAATTGCTATCTGATATATCATAATGTGAATTATGATCTATCTCACAGAATATTCTGCATTTCTCTACACCCCAAAAGAATTTGAGTAATATTTTAGTGATACTTTTATTTTGTCATTTTCTTTTGATCTTTGTAATGGCCTTTCTTCCTACACACTTCCTATCGTCCATCATAATTATTTGATATTTATGTGTTAGATTAACTGTCCTTTTACCTTTCTAACTATAGTTTTACATTGTTAATTCTCAATTTGTGACTTGTCTTAAATAGTTAGTATTTTAGTATTATAATAATATGAATTCCTAAATCCTCAAATGTTTTATATCATCAGTAGAAATTCCTTCATTCAAATTCTATTGACAAAAACATTTCTTATTTTTAGCTTTCATTTTTGCAATATATCCTACACATATAGTTTCAACACATTAATTTTTCTTCTCAAAATACCTTAAAATAGAATATTTTTTCACCCTAGTCACTATTTTCCAATTATACTTAACTCAGTAAAAGGCAAGGCATATTAGAAGCAAGATTTTTGCATAAGTTACATGAATTATACTATATCTTCAAAATTTGCTAACTTAGGAAGCCTATCATCTGCACTTTTTAATCTAATGTTTAAAATTGAGACAGCCTTATTAATAATATCATTGAACTGTTATGGGAATTAAGAGATTGAGTGCAAATAAATAGAACAGTATCATAAACAATTCTTATTATTCCAACCCATAATTTTCCAATAATCACACATTTTTCAGTTCCTAGTTAACTGAATACATGCCAGGAACTATGCTCAAAATATGACATATAGCAATGTTTCCCCAAATGGATAACACTATCCTCTAGGAGACAACTAAAATCATATGTAACTTGGTACAACAGAGAGGGCGATACATTCTCTATTAAAGAAGTTAGATTTCTAAAAGGTACCATAGTGATTTTTTTTCCTGAGAATGGAGTGATAGGCCAAATAATTTTATGAATCTAATATTGATTGGCATTAACAAATACCTTCATTTCTCCATTTTCCTTAAGCTGGAAGAAAAAATAATGAACAAGTAAGCAGGAAGAGACAAATGAATAGACTTGTGGGATAATATTTCTGAGACAATTTTTGTTTTTGTTTTTAGTTTGGAGTTCATCTTGGGAATTCTCTGCATTTACTCTTGACTCATAATGCTGGGATCAATTCTAATAAGGAGTGGTGGAACCTATGGGGTGCTAGAAATGGAACCTTGATCTTTGAAATATAAGAGTCCAACCTACTGTGCTATCACTACCACACCTGAGAACATTCTTAACACACACATCAAAAGATCATCAAGAGGAAATGAGATAAACAGGTAAACAAAGACCCTAAGCAACATAAATTACTGGTACAAAGTCCTAAAATAGGTGTAATATTCAGCACCTCATCTTGCAACCAGTGATAGGTATATTAGCAAATGTTGAGCTTTTGTTGCTTTATATAACTTGTATATTAACATTCTTTTTGATATAATATAAATATAAGTATTTATATAATGTAAATATTTCTTTCACATATACCTATATTTATTATTATTAAAGTAGTAATACCAATTATTTATTAATTAAAATGATACATTTAATATTTTATATATAGCATATTATATAATATACCATATATTAGATGTGACAAATATATAATATAAAACAATAGTAAGTATTGTATAATATGTATTATATGTTTATAATATATATTATATACAACAAATATAATATAAAATAATTATAGGTGATTTATGATATATGCAATGTAGTATATATACAATCTATAACAAATATTGTTTATAATATAAAATAATTATAGATGATATGTGATATATAATATATGTGCATAATATATATTTATTTATATATTATTTATATATATTTATATATTATTGCTAAGAATAAAAATTAATTTAAATGTTATTAAAATATCTATTTTTATATTAATCAGTATATATGAAGTGAATGACACAATAAATATTTTATTTTTCTTTAGAAATGTATTATAATCAAGAAAATGTTATTCTCTTATTTCCTTTTGGGATTTTCTCATTAACCACCACTTTTCAAGGTTTACTCAACATAGATATATTCAAATAAGATGTAAAAATAATTTTTTTTTGTTTTGGGGCAACACTCAGTGACACTCAGGCTATGCACTCAGAAAGAGCTCCAGTTTTGGAGAAACATATGGGACACTGAGGATCGAACTGAGGTCTCTCCTGGATCAGCCACGTGAAAAGCAAATGCCCTACACTGTGCTATTGCTCTGGTCCCCAGATGTAAAAATTCCTTTTTTTTTTATCTTCATTTTTCTACAATGGCACACTTGACCATAAGAACAAATGAAGTTATGCAACTTGCTGATATATGGAGGGATCTGAAGAAATATGTTGAGTGAAATTATTCAGAGGAAGAGTGACAAACATAATTATTTCACACATATGTGGCATATAAAGAAACATAGTTGGGGCCTAAAAAATAAAAGCAACTAACTCCTAAAAGCATTAGAATGGAGATCAGAAGAATGGGTCTTTGGTTTAAAGTTTACCATTGATGTGGGGGAAGGGAGAAAAGATAGGTTAAGGAAAGTGCACAATGAGGGAGGGAAATAAATGGTTATTCTGGACTGAGCTAGATGCTACAAAGGGGTAAACTAATATGCATGATATAGGACTAGTACTACTATTATACCGCAGAGCCTATAAGAAGGATGTTATATTTTGTTTGCAGGAGTCTCTAGTAACCAAGATTCATCTCTGAAGCACAGAGCCAGGAGTAATCCCTAAGAAAGAATGGCCGGAGGTGCACACAAAACAGAATGAAAAAGTAAAACTAAGATAGAGAACAATTTGTCCATCATGAAAGCAGCTGGCATAAAAAAACTGTAAAAGCTCCAGCTGGCATCTCACACTACCACCAACTAGCCAACTCTTCATATGCGAAAAGTGCTATATGATTTTATGTGAGAAAGCAACAAAACAGATATTTGTGAATAAATATTGGTTTGACAGGAAATCAGATAAACTAAATTTTTTTTTACTCAGAGACGCGTACTTAAGTACAAGGTGCCAAACAGAATGTCTATTTAAAGAGAAAAAAATTGAAGATAAAATATACATGAGAGTGAAACTGAAGCAGATGGTTTAAATTGGTCCTTTGTTAGTCTTAAAAATTTTAAATAAAAATATTCTAAATAGAAGTTAAAAATAAAAGTCTCTTTTTCAAAAAATAAAATACAACATGCACCTACAGTGTCTGGAAATTTTTTTTGCTTCCCTTTCCAATTCCCTCAAAAATATTTGTCCTACTCAAAAATTCTTAACCCAAACAAAAGTTATATATTTACATTTAAAAAAATATAGGCGGTGTGTTTTTTCCCCCATTCTGGAGAAGCCGTGTTCATTCTCCAAAATGCATTTTATCTTTTAATTTCTCCTCAACCTTCTAAGTAAATTTTGTTCAATAAATACCATCTTTATAAAGCTATCCTGGTGGAAAGTGGCATATGTTTTAAATAATTTTTCTTAGTTTAAAATTTTTCTAGTTTAAAACTACATTTGCATAATGTATTCTTTTTCCAGAATAACCTCTAAATTAGTTCTTCTGTAATCCTCTGCAATGTATTTGTATAATGCAATAATTATTCATATACTTAGCATTACATTTATTTATAAACACGTGATACCATAATTTTGTATAGGGAAAAATTATATTGTAAAGGACTTGCATTGAGTTTGTCTGACAACTTTGATTCCCAGAAATATATATGATCTGCTCACAGTCAGGAGTAATCCATCTCTGAGTACTTCCAAGATTAATTCCTGTACATATATACAGAAGTTAAGTCCTGAGCATGGCCAAACATGGACCAGCAGCTCCACTCTGGACACTCACCACACACAGAGACACACACACTCACACACACACAGATTGTGGTAGTATTTTATGTTACAAATACCTTAAACTTTTTGTATAAAGATTCTCAGTTGTTAAAACCACGATCCTCTGCATGTTTACTTTTGGCTAATATTCTTATCATTATAGTTTAGAAGTTGAAATTTTAAATATTCTTTTTGTATTTAAGTCAGAGAGAGATAAAACGGCACATCAGTCTTTTGGGGGGAGGTCGGAAAACAAAACCAGTCCTAACTCTACTCCACAAAACATATCCACTTATTTTTCATTTGATGAATCTATAACATTCCCTATTCCCAACGTTCATTGGAACTTAAGGTAAGGAAGATTACAATACCTAATAATTGAAGATGAAAAAGGTAAAAGAAAGTCAACAAATTATAATACCCTAAACCTCTATTGAAAACACATTCCTATTACTTCTATTATTTCAACACTTGGCTTATTATGTTTATTAAATATGGGATAGACACATACTGATCCTGTAACTGCAATGTTTAGTCTTAAAAAATGGACTTGGGAGACAGAATGGGTATGGAGGTGGAGGGAGAACAACTTGGTGATGGGAATTCCCCTGATTCAATGTTTATTTGTAAATGGAATATTACTGTGAATATCATGTAAACCACTATGATTAAAAAATAAAAAATAAAAAATAAAAAAAAAATAAAAATAAAAAAAAATGGACATCACGTGAGCCAGAACCACAGCACAGTGGTTAGGGTTCTTTCCTTGCATGCAAGCCACCACATTTCCATCCCTGGTATCCTGTATCAGCTTATATCACTCAATCAGGAGTGATCTCAAAAGTCAGAGTGATATGTAAGCCTGGAGCATTACTTGGAATGTCCCCAAAGCAACAACAAAATGAGTAGAATAAACAGTTATCCACCAATGATTAAATGTAGTAGAAAGAATAGACATTTTCATTCTGAGATACAATATATAATTACTATCTTCAGTTAAGAACTGAAGACTTTCAGATAGTACAACACTGGAATATAAATAATCTAAACTTGTTTAGATTGAAACTTGAGTAGCCTGATGGTTCATCCGAATGTTTAGGCTCCCTCTTCATGCTTAGCACATATTTGTACTCTTCTTTGTTTATAGATGATTGTATTAAAACATTATAAAAATGTAAAAAACATTAAAAATCAACATGTATTTATTCCCCCTTGCTCCAACATATTTTTAAACAATTTAAGTTCATCACTGAAAGTTCAATTATACCCGTAATTATACATTGGTACTTTGTCTCAATGTACTTGTGTACTTTCTTCCATTATGAGAATTATTACTAGGTTTTATATCCCAAAATTTCACATGTGGATGGAGAGGAGAGGGTGTGGGGAACTGGTTTCAAGTAGTGTTAAGGTTAACTACAGATTGAGAATAAGAAAGCATAGAAAATACTTTACATAAATTCTTAAACTTGTATGTAGTATCATGACCCAAAACCCATTACGGCTAACTCCATCTAAATTAAAAAATTAATGATTAAAGACAATTAAGAGCAGAATCTGCCTTTTTATCTGTATAATTTGTGGTAGTATCATAAATTAAAGTTGCAATTCACCTCTTCATCATTTATGCTCTGTGTTTCATTTGCTCTGAATAAAGGTTATTAAAGGTGAGTTTTTATTATTTCTGTCATTTTGAAACTCAAATTAGTCAATGGCTTGATTTTTTAAGAGACTTGATTAAACTAAATGCAGTGTGATAATTATTATATCAAACATAGTAGCATCTGAATGCAAATCTGAGAATAACATTCTCCTCCTTTGTAATTTATGATTTTATGGGTAGTTATGACCTAATTATGACCAACTAATATTACCTAATATTCTGGGAAATAAATTTTACTGCAAGATCAGAGGATATAAAATCCAGAGAGCAGGATTAGGTATATAAACATGCGAGGGTAAAAATAAAATAGAGAGCACAAACTACTTAAAATCTCAATATAGCTGAAGTTTCTAGGAGAATTCAGGAATATTTGAAATATTCATTGAAATAGTAAAATAATCATTGAAATAAGAAAATATTCTAGTAAATATGAGGCATAATACTTTAATAATCATTCTGTAGTTATTGGGAGCTGTTCATATATCATTAAAACAGAGAAGCAACATAATTGAATAAAAAGATTCCAAATATAGTCTTTGATAGAATAACAGAATGAAAGAATTGAAACCAGGATGTTTAAAATTGAAATAAGCCAAGCAAGAAAAATATAAAGACCTCATTAAAAGAAACAATGAGGGGGAAGTATAAAATTAATAAAAAAGAGGGGCCCGGGAGATAGCATGGAGGTAAGGCGTTTGCCTTTCATGCAAAAGGTCATCGGTTCAAATTCCGGTGCCCCATATGGTCCCCCGTGCCTTCCAGGAGCAATTTCTGAGCATGGAGCCAGGAGTGTGACCCAAAACCAAAAAAAAAATTAATAAAAAGAAGATGTATTAGCCATGATGCAGTTCAAAGAAAGAGGTGCATAATTAGCTAAAGGTCTGATGGAGTTTTGAACATTTGAATTTGGAGAAATTTGAATTTCATGCAGATGTATTTAAACCTAGGTAGTTATTGATACATATCAGTGACAACCAGAGGACATGAGCAATGGCCCCAAATGTTATAAATATATACATAATTTAGGTACATGAATAGTTAGAAACTCTTTAACATAATTTAATAGGATTTGCTCTAGGGAGCAATTTATACTTAAAAATACCCTCCATGAGGATCAATGTTAGAGAAATAATAGAACAAACCAACTGTCAAAGAGGTTTGGATTTAAATATTAGCCTCGCCTTTAATCACTTGGAAAATTTATTTAATATCAATTTTCCTAGTAAGTAAATGAAATTAATAGCAATTTTATTCGCAAAGTAATATTTTAGATTTAAATTTTATTACACACTGGTTTACAGAATCGCTCATAAGCTTTTACTGATTTTCAATATTCCAACATCAATCTCACCACCAGAGAAACATTCCCTCCACAATTGTTCCAGTTTCCCAACTTCTCCAAAGCCTGCCACTTGGAAGATATGAATAATGTCCTTAATACTTTTTTATAAAACTAAATGACAATTAGAATTACTGAACAAAATTTCATTAAAAGAAAATTTGTGAAAATTGTCATATATTACAATGGGGTTGTTATATGATTCTCTAAAACTTTTTATTACAAAACTGTGTATATTGCTAGGTAAAGATTCTGTTTTTGATTTTATTATTTAGTATTTGTGACTTCTATGATAATTGCACATCTAATTTTCTAATTTTGTATATATCTACTGGGTTGTAGTGTTAATATTATGGTTGTGTCCAGGACTTGCAGTATAGGTGGAGCGGGGTTGTATGATTGTGTTTAAAGCTAGACTGCAAGGTCTTCTGGAAGTACAGGAGTATGAAGATGGAAGGGGAGAGGGAGAAAACACAGAAGTGGGGAGGGAGATCCCTCCCTGGCTCCAAAATATCCCTGGAGATGTCAGCCACAAAAGGAACATACCTGAAATGCTTTTGGCTAGAGGTCTCAGAGGAATTGCCTTACTCCCCTCCGTAGGTGCCTCGTTGTGTTCAACTTCCAGGCTGGTACGTCCTTGAGTTTTTACTACTAGTTGTGTTACTCTTTTGAGAATTCAGTCTGTTGTTGGTCACTTGTGCAGATACCCAAAATAATATTTCACTTTCTACATTTAACTTAATATTTAACTTTTCTACATTTTGATATCTACAAAGTTCAAAAACACTGAAAAGCTTTTCTCTATTGAAAACATTCATTATATGATAATTTGATGTGAGAATTTCATATAATTTGAGAATATTTATAATCCTTACAGATTGCATATGCTTGTAACAGTCATATTTTATTTGAAATAATAACCAATTACACATTGTAGATGTTGTACAGACAAACTTCAATTCAAAATGTTTATAAATAAAAACAAAAAAATTCCTAAAACAAATAGGGATAGAGTAGTTACTTTGTAGGACCTATGTTAATTTACATGCATATATATTGTTCAATACCTAATGAGTTCTTAATAAACATTAGTTACTTACCAAATTACTATCTTATTATAATATATGAAATTTATACATTAGAATATTTTTTAGCTGTAACATTGATGAGAAATTTCTCAGTGAAACTTTGTAGAATGAAAGAAATGTCAATTTTCAATGTTAAGTTGATCTATTAAAGGTAGTGCTTAACTCCTTAGATGCCTGTACTTCTTTGGTGAGCTGGGTTAGGCCACAGCTGGTGACGCTCAGGAATTAGCCCTTGCTCTGTGTTCAGAAATTGTTCCTGCCACTGTGCTATTGCTGTGGCAGTAATGTCTGCACTTTTCTTACAGAAACCAGAAAACCATCTTTAAAAAGCAGCATACTTCACAGACACTACCAATAGTAGGTCATCCAGGCATGAAAATATCGTTTTTTGTTTTATTTAGTCACATAATAGATATTTTTTAAATACCAATGCTATCTTATTTACACATATTTAAATAATAAGTGTAAACATATTTAAACAATAAAGGTGTAAACATGTTTTCTTCCTCCATTCTTAAATTTAAATGTATAAAAAAGGTAATGCCAAATTAAAGAGTTGTTGTTTAAAGGATATTTTGACTTCATTATTTTTTCTCTCCCTCAATTTTCTGTCTTTTTATGGACACTTAGACATAATAATCATGAATATATTTATTCTGCATTTTTCTTGATTTTCTAGAGTTATCTAATGAAGGTCATTACAAAAAGCACACAAATAGGGATAACATTTTTAGTTCATTCCTACACCCCCACATTAAAGTCACTGCATTACATATGACTTTAATATTTTTACTAAAAATGCAAAATGGGCCGGGCGGTGGCGCTGGAGGTAAGATGACTGCTTTGCCTGTGCTAGCCTAGGACGGACCACGGATCGATCCCCCGGTTTCCCATATGGTCCCCCAAGCCAGGAGTGACTTCTGAGTGCATAGCCAGGAGTAACCCCTGAGCATCACTGGGTTTGGCCCAAAAACCAAAAAAAAAAAAAAATTTATCCTACTAAAAATGCAAAAGATACTGAAGATGTATATTGTATGTGCCAATTTTATATATTGTTTTGGCAGAACATATAGATGAAAAATTAATAAAATAGAAAAGGAAAACTCTCAAAATCATTTTAATAAAACTAGAAATTTAATTAATATAAACAGAAAAGCACATCAGAAATGCTTATTTACTCCCAGATTTATAGGCCTCAATATATTTAAGACTCAGTATTATTTCCTTTCATTTTTTAGGACCTAATTTTATTTATTTATTTATTTTTTTGATTTTGGGGTCACACCCAGTGGTGCTCAGGGGTTACTCCTGGCTCCATGCTCAGAAATTGCTCCTGGCAGGCACGGGGGACCATATGGAGCACTGGGATTTGAACCGATGACCTTTTGCATGAAAGACAAACGCCTTACTTCCATGCTATCTCCCAGGCCCCCTAATTTTATTTTTTAATGATTTTTATTGTGATCAAAATGAATTATAAGTCTTTCACAGTAATTGTTTGTTCTGTGAATCTTTTTTTCATTGTTTGATATTGTCTTTTTTCTTATTTCTTTATATATATATATTTATATTTATATTTATTTAAGCACCATGATTGCAAGCATGTTTGCAGTTGGGTTTCAGTCAAAAGCAGAATCTCCCCTTCACCAATGAAACATTTCCATTACAAATATTTTCTTTTAAAGGAGGGAGATATGGGATGCAGATTTTGAACAAGGATGGAGGGAGGACAACACTGTTGTGGAAATGCCCCTCATTCATTGTCAGCATGTACTGTAAACATTACTGTAAAATATTTGAAGTGCACTTCGGTCACAATTACAATGTATTAATGAAAATATCAAGTAGCTTAAATATACGTAGGACATACTTTTGTAATGTTATTCAAATGTAAGTGGAAATTTTATGTGGAAATAGTAATTACTTTTTCTAATAATGAACTAAGTTGTGAGTATACTGTTTTCAGAGGATGAAAAAAAATATATAAAGATATATAACAGATTTACAGGGGTTAAGGTGATTGCCTCACAAACAACTGCCCCTTTTTCAATACCTGGTTCTTCTTGTGTTTCCATGAACACTGCCAGGAATAATTCTTGAACTCATGGCTAGGAGTAAACCCTGAGTACTGCAGGATTTGGTCCCCACATCAAAATGAATAAATGAATAAAATGAAATTATATAAATAATAATCTCTAATTAAAAGAGAAATAGTGCCCTATCACACTTTACAATATACAATCTTCAGTGTTGCTTAGGAGGCCATATTTATTGCCAAGAGTTAAACTTGGAAAACCTGTGTACATGGTTGATTCTTACCAACTTCACACTCTCTTCTCTATCAAATATATATAATTTTACTTAAATTTATTGTAGTTGAGGTATCTTTCTTATTTACTTTTTCCAATGCCTTAGATTCGAGCTAGGTTATATATACAAACCTATCAAACGATTTAAGTTACTCACCTCTATGCAATTGAATCTTAGGTTTTTAAGTAGTAGTCTTCATACATTGCATTTGAAAAAAAATATCATTAGTATTTTTGTATTTAGCACAAATTCAAAATTTCCATTAAACTTGATGAAGGCCTCTGGCAATTCATTTAACTATTCTTCATCCTTCATTGGTTTTCATAGATTTTATTGAAGATAAAATATTAGATATTTTCTCTAGTTCTTTGAAAAATAATATAGCTTAGATCATAATATGGAATACAAATATGTTTATATTTACTTTAGCCTACATACTTGTTCTCTTGAATAATTATTCAAATATATATTTTAGACATATGTTAGCAGATGCTAGTGTCATAATGTTACCTATCCCTAATTTCAGTGCTTGTTGTGCTGAAGGTCAGTCAAGTGATAAATTTTGGCAACAAAAAAAATAAAATAAAAACAACAATAAAAAATACTGAGATGATGACATTCTCTCAAAAACAATCTAACAATCTCTCATCAGAGTGAAGCTAAGTATCTCTAGTGTACTTGATTGAAAAGAAAGATAAAAAAGAAAAAGAAAACTATGGTAGTGGCTTAGGAATGTATATTTTATGGTAGTATGACTGGCATTTATGGTTATTAAAACATGGGTGATTGTTGCATATGTAAACATTTCTAATCTTATCACGATTTGGAATGTATACACATTTCTGGACCTACCCTGATCCCACCCTGATCAGTGATTGGACCCTACTCTAGGGTGTGACCTGGCATTCTGCCCCTACCCTAGGGTGGTACCTGATTCTAGTGTATAAAATAGAGGTCTGTGAAAGGTTTGGGGCTTTTTGGGGTGGGAACGGATGCTG
This sequence comes from Crocidura indochinensis, assembly GCA_004027635.1. NCBI lineage: Eukaryota > Metazoa > Chordata > Mammalia > Eulipotyphla > Soricidae > Crocidura > Crocidura indochinensis. Next base: position 128,527 of record PVKC010000009.1, read on the forward strand.
AGTCATTGGACCTCCGTTCATTCCACCGAATAAAGCTGATATTTCGACAAGTCTGACTCTCCGTGAGCTGTTTATCCGCCGATTCACCTCAGAACCACTGGTTACTGGGTTGTAGACATGTTCTCCGAGCTGGAGGGGAGAGAACTCGTCCTCCCTACCTCCGTTAGCGAACCTCTCTTGGGAACGGATTTCTACAGGTGATTACATTTTTTTTAACTTTGAAATAACCTTGTTAAACATCATCTCTCTCAAAGTCATTCATGATAGCCCTCAGTAGTCTTTTCTGGACCAACAAAATAATATAGCAATCAGACTCATGTTTTATTCCCAGTACTACAAATAATTCCCAGAAACTTCCAGGAGCACATGTTTAGGAGCATATCTTGAGCACAGATGGTTGTGGAACATCCTTTCTGAATAATCTTTGCAGAGACTTGGTGCCCCCTCCATAACTGGATCTGTTAACATTAAACATTGAGATCATCTTTTCTAATTAAGAGACAATTATTTCAATTAATCTCATTGACCCTGGCAAAGATGGGAGAATGAGATTTTATAATAAGTATATTTTGAGGATCAATGTAGATTCTCTGATGCTTGATCACTTATAATATTGTATAATTAAAATAAATTTTAAGTTAGCACTATCTTGTAATGTCTGAGATATTATTACAAAATTCATACAATTCAACTAGCTTATTAAAATAGTAGAGACATATTTCATTAGCAAATAAGAACTATATGATAATTGTGTTCAACTATCTGTCTTAAAGGACTTTAAACTCCCTATCAATTGTGAATAGAAAGTATAATTTTTGTCAGCCCTCTTTTTAGCTATCTTACACTGGGAGGATTTAGCAAAACTTTCTTTTATAAGCAGATTAAAGATAAAAACCTGAGATTATGATTGACCTCATGTAGCCTAGTTTTAAATATCAAATATTTAATTTACATAGTGTTGGAATGATCTCTGAAATTCTGTTCCAGAAACCTCTGGAAGATAGCACTCCTGGAAGCTTAATTGTTTCAGGAAGCCCTGTTATTCCAGGCATGCTTTTTGAGGCTGAAATCTTAGAGACATCACAACTAGAGAGATGGGGAAGGAAAGCACAAATAGGGGTGAAATCCCCTCCCACTCAACCCACCCCCTTACATTGTATACCTATTTGGTCTTGACCTTGGGATGTTCCTCCTCCCTCACAGATAGTCCTCATTATATTGTCTTTCTCTAAGACACTCCTAAACCCCATTGATCAGGTTGAGCCTTGCCTATCCCAGTAGTTCATCTATACTTTGGGCTATATTCTTTTCTCTTTAGATATCCCAGTTCCTCTTTTGGTCCTATTTAAAACTGTGGCAATAAATTATCACTGGTCATCAATGTGGAAGCCTTCTTTCTTGTTATGATCTGGGTGAACATCCATGGTCCCTGAATAAACTGGGAGAAAGAAGTTGACCCTTATTGGTTGACTGAGTCTGCACACATGGTATACTCAAAATATTAGAATTTACAATAGTACAGTATATTAGAATATAGTATAATAAAATCTACAATAACTCATTGGTAGCTAGAATAGTATGTAGTGGAAAATTTACGTTTCCATGTCTATTTTCAGGTATTTATTCATCCAACTGTGACTCATGATACAAAACAACTTATTAGAAAAAAATTTTATGAGGAAGAGGTCACAAGAAAAATGTAAATAAAGTACTGTATTTTGTCTACCATTTCAACCCTTAGATATTTTGTTGCTATTTTTTTCTTGAAGAAAGCATATGTTCTCATAAGTCTTAAGACACTCGTATGATTCACACAAAATAGAGCATATCATATAAAAGTATAACAATATATTTTAATACTTAGTGTAAGCAGTCCTAAATGTGCCCTCAAATCAACTCTGTTAGTCATGATGTGGCTTACAGATGGATGTTATTAACCATGTGTGCCATCTGCTTACTTCCTATTTTAGTTAATCATTCTTGATAAGTAGGTGCTAACTCTTTGAAATTATTGTTTTTATGATTGAACTGTCTAAATTTGGCTGAACTGGGACAGAATAACAATTGTCCCTCCCTAATTATAGACCCATGTCCTGGGTGTAAAACACAAAGTACAAAAATCAGCCATTTATTAGAATACTGAGGAATATGGACAAGTGAGCAAACATAAACTCTGAATGTTCTGCTACTGAAACAACTTCAAAATTTAAGTTTCATGTATGCAACAAGAGCAAGAACTTTATATACATATATATCTTATCAATAGCTGTTATATAATCAATGGCTATCTTAAGATACCAGCTATTCAATAGTTTCAGTATCTATATAAGAACATAATAAAAGTTTTTGATGTGCATATGAGAACTGATTTTTCATTTTGATTGATTAAATATCTTAATTAACTACAGATTGCTCAAAATGTGTAAGAATCATACACAGAAGTATCTGTTCATAAAGTGAATTAGATTTTGCATTGGTTTGCCCTCCAAGGACATCAGAGATCTTTATATGATTTGACTACAGGTGAATGAGAAGTAAATAATAATAAAAATAATATCACTTCTACCTAAATTCAACCAATTAGAATCTGTCCGAAGCACATATATATGTATATATGTATATATATGTATATATATGTATATATATGTATGTATATATATGTATATATGTATATATATGTATGTATATATATGTATATATATGTATATATATGTGTGTGTGTATTTCTGTGTGTGTTTCATATATTTTTTAAAAAAAACTGTCCAGAAGATAATATGCAATTTGCTAAAGGCATAGCAGGTCTATCAGCAAGATTTCAAACTGAAAGAGATAAAGTTTTATGTCAGGTCTTTTACTAAACATTTTAACAGCTGTTAGTTCTTATGTCACAGGATTTTGGTTTATTCCACATGTAATAATAGCATCATTTTGAGCACAAATAGTATACCTTAAAAGTAGCTTCTAATAAAAATAACATTCCATCTGTATGAACATTCTTTGTATGTATGAAACAATCTACCAATTTTCCTATTCTTTACTTAATTGTAGAAAGTAATTTGACCTGTCTACAAGTAAATAAGATTTTTGTCTTCCCCAGTACACTAAAGAAGATAGCTTTATGGAGAAATCTAAATATAAATCTCTTTCATAGAAGATATTCTCCATTTGCCTTCTAAAGATCTTCCCAAGAATTTAACTTTTTTCCAGTACATAGATGGGGTCACATATTTTGCTCTTCTGTCTTCCATGCAATATATAACTACATAATTTTACATTTCTTTTTCTCCTTAAAGCTATACAGAGCTCAAAAACTGAGCTGTCATTGTCTTCTAAAAAAGAAATTAATTGTCAGAATATAATATAGTAGTTCAGAAACCAAGTGGTTGTCAGTTATCAAAAGAGAAAATAAAAGCATCTAGTTATAAACATTTTGAGTTTGATACTTTTCATGCGATTGTTTGGATTTCTAATTATTTCAACTAAGTTTATCAGATCTATGTTGAACTAGCCTTGCGTTTGAATTGAATGCAGATAAACTCAGTGATTTAATTGCTTTCTTTCGTGACAGAAATTTCATTGAACTAACTGAGTTGTAAAGAACTACAGCTATTAAAATGAAGAAAAACAAATTTTAATATAAATAGCTTCTTAAACTGAGAGCAAATCGATGAACAATATGATGTATTATAATAGGTCAAATGACTTATGAGTTCAATTACTTCCTAAACATCACATGCTAATTCTCAATCAAGGGTTAAAACTAAGAACACATCTTCTCATCTTTTTTTCTTTCAAGAATCAACAATTAACAAGGGAGAGATCATGTTTGGAAATCATGTTCCCAGATCACCAGTCTCTCTACAATTGTTTTGATTTCAGCATACAGGCTATTTTGATTGACCTGACCAGTCAAAGCAGTACATTGATTTTCCTCAGAGCACTTTCTTGACTACAGTTTTCTAAACTCCTGCTGCTTCTACTGTTTATATTCAAGTACAAAGGAGACTTGTAGGTAAAAGAAAAGATTAATCTTATTTGGACTTTCATTGATAAATCATATGAACCATTCCATTGACTAAGAAGTGTAGAAAATTCTATTACTGATTTACTTTATTGCCCTGGAAAAATATTGTATATTTTTCCCCCTAATACAGAGTTCACCACACCTAAACAACTAACTGTGGTAAACACATAGTTCAATGTTCTCTTAATAGTGATCTGAATTATTTAAGATCCCTATTGAAGGAGTCACTAAAAACACCTTGATCCTTTCAAAATGGTCTTTTATTTCTTTTCATTTCTTCTATCCCTTTTCTAGGGAGTAAATCTGAGACCTTACCGGGGCAAAAGTTACTGACCATTAAACTTCTGGCATTAATATCCCTTTGAGTCTTCAAGATATGTGTAAACCCACGAGCTATACAAATTTTCTTTTCCAGTAAATATTTATTATTTATTGTCACCGAGACATCTTTTAAATCCAGTATTATTACAAATTTTCACAGTGAAAACATTTTTGATGTATAAAATTAAAGAATTAAATTCTAATAGATCACTTGGATTCAGGAAGAATAAAGGTTAAAGGTTTCAAAAATCCCTTATACTGCAAAAATTAAATATAAAGAAGGATTCAAAACTAAAAAAATTAAGGAGAAAAAATGAAAAATAATCAGTCTTTGAAAATATCATGTGATGTTATAACATTGTGCACATATTATAACATGTTATGAACATATTATGTGTACATATTAGGCAGTAATGCTGTAATATAATTGAATGATCGAAAGCATCTTGATAAAATATATTTCTACATGCTACAAAATGCTTTTATACAATATACTTATGTGTCTTTTGAGCCCTCTGAGCTGCATTAGTTGTCACTTTTTCTTGAGTAGAACACAAATTTATTCTAAAAACTATACTTATCATTGAGAATTTGAAATATCTGGAAATCAGTTATTATTGGGTAACAATCTTGCTACAAAGATGGGTAAAGGACAGAACATCTACTTTCTATTAAAACTACATATTTCGAGTTGGAGTGAAAGTGAAGTGAGTAGGGCACTTGCCTTATATGCTCAATCAAGTTTTTATCACTGACATCATATAGTGTTCTCCAGAGCACTGACTGGAATAATTCCTGAATACAAAACCAAGACCATTGAGCATCACCTATGGTGACCCAATATAAAATAAAGTAGAACAAAACACAACTACATATTAAAGTACATTAAAGAAGAAATTTTATTACCTTAGAGTTTAACTTTAATATACATGATTACACTTTTTATGTATTTTATTATTACATTTATTTTATAAAGTATTATATCTTACAACATACATGTGACATTATAATATGCATCTTCTTTTGATGTACCTCATTAGCCTGTCCAGAAACATGTAAAATAAAATTTTCTTATTCAATTGATATTTTTAAATCTATCTTCTTCAAGTGATTTAATTCTAGTAATAATATAATGTAATTAATGGTAATAATAATTAACTCTTAATAAGTTTTACTCTTTCCAAGAGCATGTGACATAATACTACATCACTTGGATGTAAATTATTTTACAAATCTATGGGAACTTGCAAAGAAAAATAAACCCATTTAAAGAAACATTTTGATCAGCTGTTCCTTTGGAAACTATGTCCTCAATCTGCAGAAATACCAGGACTATTAGGGACTATTGATCAGTTTAACTTTGTGTATAGTCAACAAGGAGGTTGATTGACTTCTAGGAAACACAGGTTAATGGTTGTCTGAAACAAGAAGTACTCAAATCACAGTCTTAGACTCTGAATTAACAAACAGAAAATTTGAATTCTTCAGTTATCACAGATATTTATGACAATGTCTCATGACAGTTCTGTTTCTATTTATGACCTTTTACTTCATGTAGCCTCATATATTTGTGTATAATTGTTAGCACAATAAAGCATTAAAATATTATTAATAAAATGTTTAATGAGCCCATAGTTATCTAGCATTGAATTCTAACTTGTATTGAACTCCTACAAGGCATACTAGGAATAAAATTTTATTATATAAACAGAAATTTAATATTCATGCTAGCCAGCCATGTACCAATCATATCTAGAATCTCTTCATATTCATCATTCAAAGGTATATAACATCTACCTCCAGTCTCTTGATATTAGGTACAAGGAATGATCTTATATGTGTGGGTAGGGTCACTGTTGTAAATTCAAAAATGCGTATTTTATTGGAGCAGATGTTAAGCTTAAATAATTTTGTGCTGCATGACAGATAAGAATCAAGAAGCAATGATATGAAGGTGTCATGGTAGTTAGCAGCACTAACTTTTGATTTATTGTTGCAAGAATATTTTCACTGATCTAACCTCTTTGCAAGAGAAAAAAAAATAATGTGATTACATTTTATTTATGACTCTGAGTCAGGGTGCTATGCGATAGCAATAAAATATGCTAATTTTGATAATTTGAAAATGTATGATAAAACCTTTTTTATTTACAATTAATTTGGATCTATTTCAGAACTGGAAAAATTAAAATTATAAATAATTTTAACATGACTGATTGATGAGACTAATTTATATTCTAAATAATCTTAAGGAAATAGACTAATATTTGTAACATGTCAATTTTTATGTTAGAAAAAAAAAGGTAAAATTTTATGCTAAAAGTATTCAAAAGTAGGCACTAAAGAACTACCATTAGGAAATTTTGTGTTCATGAGAAACCATGTATTTTTAATGTACTCTTTATATTAAATCTTTGCAATCACCAGATTGAATTTATTCATCTAAGTAATTATGGACATATGGTTGGAAAATCTGATTAAGTTTCTGACATAAAGGTGGCAATTCTAATGTAATATGTTGGGCAAGTATATCTGTATAAAATGTATTTAAAACATAAATTATATGAAATTGCAATATGAATATTTTTATAATTTGATTAAATATATAATGTTTGGAATAGAAATATATAAAGAAACAATGAGACATGATTTTTTGACTAAAGCCATTATAATTAAATCATTGTTCCCCCTCTTCTATTGAGCTTTTAATGACTCCATTCCATGTTAGCAAGTGAAACTTATAATAGCATCCATCCTCATAAGCATGCCATTAAGATAGAAGATGACAGACAGCAGGAGTAAGAGGAGAAACAACAGTATGCATAAATCATTCTGACCTAGAAGACTGAAGCAAATGCAAAAAATAAATGGTTGAAACACAACTAGCAGAAATCTCAGAACATGACTAGAGAGCATAAACTCTATGTTAAGTAGTTTCTAATAGAATATAATACATTTAGGTAACATCTAATATAGTTCAGATAAGGAAAATAGATATTAGTTGTTAATGATCACTGATTGGCTTATTAGATTACCTACTCTTTAGAATACACTGACCACATCACTTAGATATGTAAGAATTCATTTCAACCTAGATTATATACACTTAGATGATTAGACTATTTTTTTTTGCCTAAGTAAAAAATTGAACTCACTTACTGAGCTCCAGTGTTCAGTAATGTCAAAATTACCCACAACTTGTGTATTATCTATATGAAAGTGGAATAAAGAGCCATTTATAAATGAAACTGGAAATTTTGTCAAAGGGACAGTTTTGCACAAATTGTGGTGAATCTTAATTTTTTCAAGAAACAATTAAAAACAAAAATATTGGTTTTGATTTTGAGGAGAGAGTTACTTAAGCTAAAAGTCTGGAAGAGCAAAGATTTGGTTCCACTTTAACTCATAGGAAGAGAAATATGATGAAGAAAGTACTATATTGTCCACAAGTAGATTGAAAAATGGAAGATTTAGGTTTTTAAAAGTAACTATAGTATTTACATCATTACTAAAAGTATTTTAATTAAAAAAGATTAGGGAAGCATTTCTTTAGGAAGGACATGATTATAGGCTGGTGTGTATCAATGTGACCAATAAATTTCTTAACAGTGTAGAGATGTTGACCTGGTGAAGGGTGTTGTTTTTATACTGAAAACCAACTACAAACAAGTTCATAATCATGGTACTTAAATGAAGAAATTTTTTCCTTCTAGACTGATTCCTCAAGGCATATTCAACTGTATTTGCAAATTTATTTAAAAATATCTTATTTATGTTCTTATCCTAGAGTTTTGAGGGAAGGACAACTCAAAGCAATAGTACCCATCCAGCCTTCCCAGGTTTTTTATTCTGAATTTAGTTCCCAATATTTAGGTTTATTTCAAAAAGAAAGATAAGAACACATATTACTTTTTTTCTACCAATTTTATCTATTATTATTATCTGACCTACCATTTCACTTTTTATCCTTCATTGCTTATAATGATATTGTAAAGACACCAATATATTACTGACATTGCTATCACCCCCACTAATAAAAATGTGGGGACTTTCAGATAGAATAGCACCCTACTGATTCCAAGGTGAAACAATAAATCATATCTTCAATTATTTGTCATTAAAAGCAGCAATAAAACCAAAAGCAAATAATGACATGGATGTGGGAGAGGCACTACCTAAATTTAAGTTAACAGGTAGTCTTTACTGGACATCTCCAAAACCTGATATTAGTTAAATAAAGAACTGGACTGCATGTTATTTGTCAACAGGTAGTTCTGTTACCTTTTCTGCTGAGGACCATTGGGAACTTTCACTCAAAATAGGCTCAGTGCTCCTTAGCAAAGGGTAGAAGCAAAAGAAAACTACATGCTCCATTGCCATTTGTCATCTAACTTCTTTCCTGAACCTGCATTTTTGGTTGGTTTGTTTTGGGGTATTAGAGTTTATTAAATATTTTAAAACTTTTAAGACAAGTGTTCTCTGTCAACTATGATTTAAATATTTCCTATCTTTAAAATTCATGTGTGTAGGGGTCAGATCCATATAACAGTGGTTACGGCAATTGCCTTGCAAGCAGTTGACCAGGGTTTCATCATTGGTACTCAAATGGTCCTATGCATTTTATTAGACTGATCTTTGTACACAGAGTCAGGAGTTGTCCCTAAGCAACGACATCAGCTGTGACCCCAAAAGCAAACAAAAAAATTCATGTGTAGAAGTTCTTATACTTCATCAAACAGTATTAGGATATGGGACCTTTGGGATTTTATTATAAAATGAGTATGAAGTTCTCAAGGATGGGATCAGCAATTTTAAAGAAGATATGTCAGAGAGCTCCTTAGATCATGTAAAGATCAAACAAAAGTTATTTAGGAAGGAGAAACTTTTAATTTGACCATAAAAGCAGAGAAGTAAATATTTACTTCTGTAAATTATCAACCACATAATATTTTATATTTCCACTTATTAGCCTTGAAGAAATAAACATTATTATAACTAATTAGCAAAATAGTATTTGCAAAACAGCAGTAGATGGTATATAGATGAATGAGCAAAAAGAATTTATATTTTTATTAATAAACACTAATGGTATGGTTTTTATATTGGGTGCCAGGGATAGCAAAAACATGGGCTATGTGTGATTAAGTACTATGCTATCTCCTTAGTACCCTATCAAATGTCATTTTACAATCAAATCATAGAAAAAAAATTTGTCCTTAAATTCATGCTGCCTTTTCCATTACAAAACTGCTTGCGTGTAAATTTATAAGGACTCTACTCTAAATAATTGGTCTTATAGGTTTCAGAATTTATTTTTACATTTTCATAATTATAACAAACTTGTGGCCTTGTCTTTTCATTTTTATTTTTAATTTGTTTAAGTAATATGGTTACAATAGTGCATAAATTCATAAAGTTGATGTAAAATGTTACCACTGGACACCACCATCACTAAAGTGCAAATAACCTTTCATAATAATGCTGTAAAATATTTGTCTGCCTTCTCCCAAAACATTTTCTGTTTTTTTTTCCACTCTAAAGAAACCCATAGCCCTTTTTGAAAACATATTACTCCATTCCTCTCCGTTCAAACTTCTCTAAGAAAATTTCTTTAAGTTGAAACGATCTTGCTTTCTTAAATAAATCAATAAAGTATTTTAGGTTAACTTTAGAGAATTATGCTTCTACTTTTTTAAATTGCAATCTAGGTTTGTGATATTGTTATAGTTAAAGGGAAGAGGGAAAAGACAACAGATCTAATTAAGTATAATTGGTCATTTTAAATCTTACCTACATGAAAAATAATCGTCAGATAATATTAAAATCTCTGGTGGAGATAAAGAATACTTAAAAGGGTTCTTAGGTAAAGGAAGTTCCCCTTTAACACAATCCTGGAGGTAGACAGTCAGAGCCTCTATACCAATGTGGTTGATCTTATATTTGACCATAACCTGTCCCTGTGGCTGAATAAAAAGCAGCAGTTCTTACCTATATGCCTGAATCAATGACACCCACAGGGACAAATAGCAGCAAGTAGCAAATAGAGGCCAAGAAAGTAGCAAATAGTGGTCAACACAAATAGTGGTCACAGTGTATAATTGAGTGACTAGTGGGCATCAAGATCACCATACATTGATAGTCACTGGATATAGTCATCAAGATATAAGATCATGAAAAAAAATAGGATGCCATACAATGGACATTGAAAAACAAGGTCAGCAAGACACCTGCATGAGAATTTTAACTGGACATTCAGAGACCACAAAAAATTTAAGTGTAAAACATCCTTATAAAATATGCATTATATATTTTTGATTTTTTGAGCCACATATGATAGTGGTCAAGGTTGACTCGACCCTGCTCAGTGATCACTTAAGACAAGATACATCTGGAGTGCAAGAGACTGAAACAAAATCAGCTGAATTCAAGGCAAAAGTCCTAACTGCTGTGCTATAACTCTTGTGCCAATCATCTAGGATGTGTATTCTAATATTTTCATAC
>PVKC010000010.1:9191-55519 GCA_004027635.1 Crocidura indochinensis
GGGGGGGGGGGGGGGGGGGGGGGAGATCGAACAGAGGTCAGTCCTGGGTCAACCCATGCAAGGCAAATGTCCTACTGCTGTACTATTGCTCCAGCCCCAATCTGTGATTTTTTTTTTTACAGTGTGTTAGCACTGTCCCACCAAAAGCATGGGCAAGGAAGCCCTTTCCTAATAGAAATGCTTCATTACTGTCTCTAGAACTTTTTTCCCCAAATCACCATTGTGCAATTCTTGAGCTTTAGGAATCTGATTGAAAGGGAAGGTGTTATTGTTTTAAGAAAAAGAAGGTTTATTAAACTACCTCAAAAATGCTTAAGTAAATTGTCTTAAGTTATACAGTTGTCTAGCCCTGACAAGAAGAACTAAATCAGTTTATTTCCTGCAAACTTATTTTCTCATTGAACTCCTTTCACAGAGATGTAAGACAGCATTGTTCTGAATGCTATTTTAATGAAGGAGATTATGAGAAATCATGAATAATAAGATGTGTCGGGACCCGGGAGATAGCATGGAGGTAAGGTGTTTGCCTTTCATGCAAAAGGTCATCGGTTCGAATCCCGGTGCCCCATATGGTCCCCCGTGTCTGCCAGGAGCAATTTCTGAGCATGGAGACAGGAGTAACCCCTGAGCATTGCTGGGTGTGACCCCAAAACCAAAAAAAAAAGAAAAAAAGAAAAAAAAAGATGTGTCCATATGTCAAAGCTATTGGAAAGTGCAAAATAAAATGAGAAAATTGTGTTTCAAAATCTAACTGGAGCTAGGAGGGAACAGTTCCAAAGTATAGAACACATGGAGTGTATGTATAGGTGAGCCCTGAGATCCATTTCTAGTACCACATAGTCCCATGAGTACCAATAGGTGTGATCCTGGCATCATGGTAGGGTGGCCTTGATGGCCATCAGCACCTCAGAGTCCAAGCATCATCCCATTGCCAAAACTGATCAGTGAACCTACTGGTCCAGTTGGCCATGTATTCATGGTTTATTTGCATTCTTGTTCAGAAGAAAAAAGCACGAGGGACCAATAAAACTATCTGTTTCTCAGTCTACCAGACAAACCACACAAAGGAACAGAGGTGACTTGGCAGGGGGGCATGTTCAACCAGGTAAGAACTGATAGTGTCTCTGGACTATAATGTTGAATAATCTAAATTCTATCAATGGAGGAGTGTTGTTGTTGTAATCCTACTGGAAACCCTGGACAAATTCAGAATTCTACTATACTCAAATCTAATGATAAGATTAAGATCATGAAACCAATAAACAGTGGCTCACAGTGGGCCTTGAACCAGAAAAAGAGCATCTCTTCATCTCTGGAGTTTGACTTCAGGCTTGAGGACTGGGTGGAGCTGGGCAGAGAGAGGGATAAAAACAGGCCTATGCTTGTAGAGAAATGGGAGTGAGCTCAAGGCCCATCTGGGTTCAGAGGTAACTTCTTTTGGTAGCCAGATGTAAGCAGGAAGTCTCCAATAGACTCTCTTCTGTATTCTTCAGTCTTTAGTTAGTTAAAAGTACAGCTTTGAGGGTGGATCAAGTAGTACAGCATAGCCTTGCATGTGGTAAGTTCCTGGACTAGATTTAGGCACCACAAACAGGTAAATAGTGCCATATATTTGAGTTTTAGTCTGAAGTTCTAAGATCTTTTGTCTTACAGATCAGTTTGCCAAGAGAAAACTTGTTGTCAAGAAAAGTGACAAACTCAGTTCAAAGTTATATGAAAGTTCATGTGCCCATTGAGAAAGAATTTTATACTACATGAATGTCAAAAAGATAGTATTAGCTTATCCCTTAGTTACTCTGAAATTTTGGGTCTCATGGATGTTAATTTCTTGAACACAACTGGCTGGTCAGCTATTGGCTCATCTAAGTCCTGTCACTGGCACAACAAATACTTTGAAGACAAATGTGGTATTTTCCCTGAAAGCACTTGGAGATGTTCCCTGTGTGTTTCTAACAATGCTCTAGTAGCTCATACGAATCTAACAAGCATAAATTTATCTAAATCTTTCTTTCTCCTATTTATATTTGTGGACTCTGCAACATCTTGAGGATAATGAGTTCCATATGTTTACTACCCACTGTAGAAAGTAATGCCATCTTTTATTTATCTTTAATCTACTTTCATAGAATTTCAATGGGTGTCCTCACATTTCGGCATTCATTCAGAGGATGGAAGAATGTTCTTTCTCCAGGCTGTAACTAGCACAAATGAGGCTCGTCACAGGTAAGGATAAAAGTCTTGTTATAGGACCCAGTTTTGTAATGGCTGTTCCCCATTTTAGATAGGCACAACCTGTGCCCTATGCAAGTCTCCCTGAGCAGAGCACCACTTGATTTTAGTTTCAGCTCTGTCTTCTTCCTGATTCTACTCATTGCCCTGCTCTTAGCCAGGTGCTCTTGCAAAAGTATAGGTGTTGCAATGGACTATGATAATTCTAGGGTACTCAAAGGTCTTCCAGACTTTTATATCTTTTCTTAGATAACATCCTTCTAAGGAATCATAGACTTGCTGATAAACTTTATTTTTATTTTTTATTTTATTTGGTTTGGGGCCATACCTGGAAGTGCCAGGAGCTTACTCTTGGCTCTTCGCTCAGCAGTCACTACTGGGAAAGCAAAGGGAGACATATGGAGTACCGGGGAGTCAATCTGGGTTGGCCATTTGAAAATGACCTAACCACTCTACTATTTCTTCTTCACCTTTATGGAGATATAGGACTCAGAATATGGAACAACTCAAAATTTTTCAGTTATTTTTCCCAAATTCTCCAAATCTAAATCACTCAGTAGGTTCTTAGGCTTGGGTGCAGCTACAGAGTAGAGGTCAGAGGAACTTGTCAGTAACGAAAGGATTTCTACTGGGTAATTAAGAAATTTGCATTATAATAGAGGTAAATTTTCTCTAGACACTCTGTATTTTTGTTGTCCAGGGAGAGAGTTGGAGAATATTCTAAGTTTCACAACCTTGATGAGGATCCTTTCCATTTTAGTTTTTAACTCACAACTGTCCCACCTTTTTTCTATCCCACTCAGATCTTCTTTATTCTCTTTCTAAAAAATGTTCACTGTTAACTTAAAAAAAAGTGAAAAATGTATATTAAAACCTTACAGAAGCTGTGTAGAAAGGCATGTTAAACTCTTTTCTAAATGAGTGAAATAAATAAATAAACCTTTCAATAAGATAAAAACTAGCATTAACTCAAAGATAATAAAATACTGAAGATCATAAGTCACTTGAATTTTATTTTTAATTTTGAGACCACATCTTGTAGTAGGCTAGTACTTTTCCCAGCTCGGTACTAATGGATCATTCCTGGTCATGTGATGTGAGGAATGGAGCCTCACACATGCAAGACAAGTGCTCTCTCACTGAGCCACCTCCACCTCCCCATTCTTGATCATAAGTTTTTTAAAAAAAAACTTTGCAAGTCTTGAAAAATCTTTGTAACTACATCCACAAAGTCACCATGATCTCATTGGCCAACTGCATAGACTTATTCTTTTCTCAAAAGAGATATAAATCAAACTGTGAAAAATCATAGATACAATGGCCACATGGCAAAAAGTTGACCATTTTGGGAAGAGAGGACAGGTTAAGCCCCTAACCTGCATGCCTGCTGCAGCCATGACCCAAAATCACCAATTTTCCCATCACCCACATTGCCTCTCCTCTATGATTCTCTTTGGGACACCAATTTGACCAAACTGCAGATGTGCTGGTATTTGGGTTGATAGGACCAGGACTTTTTTCGGAACGAATATGGACACCCTCATTCCTCATTCCACATTCTCCTCCTGAAAAACTTGGTAGCTGAAAACATGCCCTCACAAAAAAACCACATATCAGTAATAGTGCTTTGAATTTCTGGACAACTTATTTGATGCTGCCATCCCTATAGGAATACACCAATTTAACAAAATGATCAACTAACAACAAGAGCTTACTAAACTTTCTGCCATTGTATTAATGATTTTATTGGAGATACAACAATTTCCACAAATATCCTTGCCACTGTACTTCTTTTTCATTTCTTTCATTTTAAGTTTTCTTCCTTTATTCTTTCTGTTCTCTTTAATTAACTTTTCTCTCACTTACTTGGACACAAATGAATTATTGCCAACTATGTCAACTATCTGTTGCATTTTCTTTAAATAAATAATTAAAAAAAACACCTTTAAGCCTGGCAAGAGAGGGGTTTATGATGCTTGCTCTTCATGTAGTGGACCTTGGTTTAATCCCTAGCATCACATACGGTACCCCATATTTCTTTAAGGACTCCCTGAGTTTTGGCAGATTTAATTATCCCAAATTGAAGCCAAAAAATAAAAGTCATGAAATTTGTTTTCTTCTTTCTCTGGCAGGCTGAAGGGAACATATATGACACTGGGTAAAGATCTCAGGTCAGCCACATGCAAAGCAACCCAGGTCAGCTGTACAATGGCATTAGCACCAAACCTGTGTTTTTCTTAAATATATCCCCCGCCCACTGACATTTGGATTATAAGCAGTAAAAGAATGAATGACTAGTTCTCTCTATAGTCATACTATTTATTATGTAGAAGTGATCTCTCTCATAAGATTTGCAATTTTTGTTATGGTCAGTGAACACTGGAACTTTAATAATACATGGGTTACATATTAGACATTTCTAGAATGTTAGACATTTCTAGAACATAGAAATTAGTCACAGAATGAAATTTAGTTGTTTAACATTTTTTCTTCCCAGATCATTTGTCCATATATGTCCACAAATACAAATAATGGTTTTTTGGTTTGTTTTTTTTTTTTTTGGTTTTTGGGTCACACCCAGCAGTGCTCAGGGGTTACTCCTGGCTCCATGCTCAGAAATTGCTCCTGGCAGGCACGGGGGACCATATTTCTAAAATTACATTTTCAATTTCAACTTTAACCCTAACCCAAGCCCAAATACTAACCCTGGTGGGATTCACTACTATCAGTGCTGGCAATACATAGACAAAAATGAATAAAGTTATTCTAATCAGGGGCAGTTAAAGGCTCTCCTTGTGGTTCTGCACAATTCTATTTTGGAAGAATTGTGTTGGGCTTTTTTGATTTGGGTTATTGCCAATGGTCTGGCTATTGGGTCTATCTCTTAGAATCCAGACTGACAGATTAAAGGCAGTTCAATTTGAGGCTGAATACTTTGGGAATAAATTGTGGCTATTGGTAGGTCTACTAGAATCAAGTCCAAGTTAAGAGTCTATTCTCTGAGGAAACTGGCAGAGTAAAGATTGTGGTCACTATTAAAGCCAGTACCATCCAGATCTCTACCACCCTGACCTCTATCCATCCCCAATTCAACACAAACATGTCAACTGTCACAGACTGAGCACAAAGTAGAAGCCTCTTGGTTCGGGATACAACGATTACAATTGCATGCCAGTCTTGGGCCTCCTGCCTAATGTGAGGTTATGGGTCTATCAGTAAGGAAGTAGGGAGTACCATGCAAGGGAGTACTGACCTTCTTTCATTCCTCGTTGCTTTTCTTAAATTGTAGGATGCTTATTTTATTTTACTAATAGTCATTGACTCTTGAAGTGCTATTTCACAATGGGATTTAGCCTACTAAATGCAAATTGATTGCCGTTGACCTTAATTCTCTCTGAGAACTATGAAAAGGGCCTCATTGATATTCATTTAGATCTGTCCCAGGTTGATTATGCAACTCTGGGCATAGCATTGTGACCTTGGAAATGAAGCCATGTCAAGAAAACTTTGGATATCTGAAGACAATATACTGATGCCTTTTATTACACATCACTCAACAAAGAGCTGATCATCACAATATTTGCTGCTCCTTCCACAGTGTCAGGCTTTCTGAATAGTAAAACAGCCTCTTTGAGGGACAATGACCTGGCAGTATATCCAACTCTACATCCCTCATATCTTCTGGTCCTGAATGTACACACCCTATCAACACAATTTAATCAATGAATGCAGCTATCCCAAGAGGTTTGTTTCCACTTAGCTGCTTTCCAGGTAGTTATTGGAATGGAGTGGAGAGCTACACAATCCTAGTTAGAACACTCTGAACTCTAAACTCATTATTCTTAGGTCTGATGCTTTTATTTTTCTCCTCGTGATCACACTAGGCCTGCTTGACTCACTGACTATTGCTGTGATACAAACTCCTTTGTCACCAATTTCTTACTTCTTCTTTTCTTCTTTACAATGCAAAAAAACAAAGGCAGGGTAACTTATTAGTCTGCAACTAGAGTGCAATATAAAATTCTTCAGAAGTTTTGGACATAGCTCCACGTTGAATGACAGTCTGGTTGGTAAACATTAAGGCAAAGCTACACAGAAATGATGCTGTCTCTGGCCTTTCTGTCTAGTGCTATCATGCTGACAGTGATGTCCTTGTTACATGCTCTTATGCACTCAAAATTACACTAGAAGAACATTATGAAAAAAAAAAGAAATGAGAAAAATCTGAGCACTCTGTGTTCCCTTAGCATTACTCTGCAAGGGAAGAAACATTAGTATTTATTTACCAGTTGCTATCACATTCCTGGGTGTGATTGTCTGTAGGAGACTGAATCTCTTAATGACCTTTCCTGACAGGAACACAATAATTACAACAAAGAAACAAGTTGTAGAAAAGAAAATGGTGTTGCCTCATTGAATCTAAAGCCCTTGCTGATAGCTGTAAATGTTTAAATTTTTTGTTATAAAATCTCCATTTACTTTTACTCTTGCAATTCAACCTCATGTGATAAGATGACAATTAAGTAATCCTCATACAGTAGCAGTAATGGAAGCTTACACTCTATGTATATGTGTATGTACACACACTCTCTTTTGTGCTTTCCCTTAGAATCTTTTCATGTATTTAGACTGAAATGGAGTAAGGCAACTGCGTGTTCCCACTTACTAAGATAGTGGGCAGTTATCTATAAAGCATATCCTTAAAGAGGTCTTGGTTTATGTTAGGTGCATGACAGACATGCAGTGCTGCCTGATTTCCCACATGTGTGATGGTTACCCTTTATGGAAATAAAGATAGTGAAGGTGTTGAAGACTGACAGGAGCATTAAGATAGATGGAAATGATCATGAATATCTAAGTTGGACTAGGTTTGCATTACTGCTATTGGAACTCTACAAATAATTCAGCAAGAAGTTATTGAGTTCCTGCTATCTATATCTATTAAGTAGACACTAAGAGTACAGAGATGTCAAAATGATTAGCCATCAAAAATTGTCAGCCTAGAGAGACAACTAGGAATAAGCCTGTGAACTAATAATTACAATATAGAGATAGACAAGATAATAAGAGGGAATACAAAGTAGAAAATGGTCACCTCTGCTACTGTGCTGAGCTGTGTTACTTACAACCCTGAAATCTTTGTAATGTGAGTCTTAGGCCTCTGCAGGCATTTGGGCAAAAAGGAATCACACAGTCCTCTCTGTGAACTGCAGCTCAGCTATTAACTATTCCTTATCAGTGATGTATCTGTGTAAGGAATTTATCCTCTGTCCAACCTGGCTTCTTGATCGTGATAAGAACTATGGTAGCACCACACTGAGCTCTGAGAACTTAAGGCAATAACCAATCTATAGTAAACATTTAATAGGGACTCCCTAGAAGTTAATTTCCAATTCTCCTGCCCTGTCCCCTCATCCCTATAGTTAAATGATGAGAAAAGCAAAGCTTATTAGTTTATTGAGTCTGGTCATTTCTTCCAGGAATTTACAGTAGTTTTTAGTATAATATGGAATTTGAAAGACCAATAATCAGATGCATCATAGGAAAGGAGAAACTAATAATATTAATAGTTTTGCTGGCTTTTTAAATATCTAATCTCTATTTTTATCCTCAAAAATATCTTGGGAATATGTTTCCCCATATTAAAAATTCTTTTTTTAGTGTTATTACTTTTAGTGTTATTGCCTTTTTTTAGTGTTATTACTTAAATTTCATTTAATTAGTTTAAGTGTATATATGTGCAAATGTATATGTTGCCCCTTATAACCTTGGTAGGTTTTTAAAAGTGAAATTGGTAAAGCTCCCAGATTTAAATACGCTGAAATTGGATTAGAATAGTTGGCTGTAGACCCCACAACAGATGGAACAAAAGGTCTCAAGTGTAAATGTATTTTCGTAACTGAACGTTTGGCATATTTTCAATATATATATATATTATATTTCTATTTCTTCATTAAGAATAGTTAATTCAAAATGAAAGGTTTCAAAATAACTGGTAAAAAAATCTCAATACCTTTGGGTTCTTTTTTTCTTAATCCACATAGCACAAAGTTAATATTATACAGGTTTCATGATTGGAATCTTCCATTATTACTCACTGAATCTTAGCTAGAGGTCAAACTGAACTCTCAAAGATTGGGTATGGCCTTAGGGCTTTGGAGTTGATTCATATCAAACGAGTTTTCTCCTGGTTGGCTCTGCTCTCTTCCTATCTCAGAAAAGAGGGAACTGAAGAAAAGGTATTTACTTAACATTTAAAAATTCTAATTAAGCCCCAGACATCTGCTCTGGCCTAGCTTCTCTGCTTTAAATGCTCGTTTCATTTCCCCAAAACTCCTCATTTTTCTAAGGGGTGGGCTAAATGATTTACCCTAAAGACAGGAAAGCAAGGCAAATTTTTAGAAAGAAAAGAACCTATTTTTCTCATGTGACATTGATTGAAGGGGAGCCCTGGCAGCCAGCCAGAGGACTGTCCCCTGAGGTCACTCAGGGAAGTAGAGTCCCTCCATTTAGTTTCTCTGTGGAGTTCCGGGGTGATGTTCTCATGCCCCATGGTCAAAGCTGGGAGAATTGTACTTTTGAATTGCAGTACTAGGGAACAGAGAATTGTTCCCAATTGACTGTGTCTTGAAGAAGAGAATCACGTTGATGCATCTATTTCCTCATTTCCAGCTAAATTGAACTTGGTTGAACTAGGTAGCAGAAAAAGCATGAAGAGTACTTTATTAAGGAATGACCAAGTGTCAAGCTAGAACTCAGAGTTCTACTACAGGAAATAAGAGAAGAAAGAATACAATCATCTTATAGACTCACTTTATGAGGCAGAAATTGAGAGAGAGTAGCTGCTTAGTCTGCTCATAAGACATGATGAGAAGTTTAGAATTAATTTAGTAATAAACTAACAAGTAATTTCTATCCTTTGTCCCAATTAAATAGATATTTTAATACATTAAAGTTCTTTGGCACCTTATTCCTTATCACCCATAGGTGGTTGCTTCTAACTCTGTCCTTCATAGTACACTTAACTAGTGATCCTGCTTCTAATCTGCATCCCCCAAATCCACTGTGAACACAGTAGCCATAGTCTCATCAGATAAAGACTAACCCACATTGCTTTTTTACTTAGAAATCACTAAAGTTTCATATCGTGGGCTGGTTCTACCAGTCCTCATCTCTATTGTTTCTGGATATTATTAACATATTGCCTTTTCTTTTTCTTTTCTTTTCTTTTTTATTTATTCATCTTTTTTTTTTTTTTTTTGGTTTTTGGGTCACACCCGGCAGTGCTCAGGGGTTACTCCTGGCTCCATGCTCAGAAATTGCTCCTGGCAGGCACAGGGGACCATATGGGGCACCGGGATTCGAACTGATGACCTTTTGCATGAAAGGCAAATGCCTTACCTCCATGCTATCTCCCGGGCCCCGCCTTTTATTTTTCTTAAATCCCACAGATGAGTGAGACTATTCTGTATCTATCTCTCTCCCTTTGTCTTATTACACTCAGCATAATAGTTTGCATATCCATCCATGTTTAGGAAAATTTCATGACTTCATATTTCCTGATGGCTGTATAGTATTCCATTATGTATATGTACCATAGTTTCTATAGCCACTCAAGGGGAAATGTTCTTTTTATTTATAACTGAAATCCATCTGCAAACATGTTTGCAATCATGGTGCTTAAATAAAAATAATATATAAAAAAATAAAGGTGATGTTATTATATTGTGTGAATATTATAAAATTTATCCATTTTTCTTTCATGGACATTTTTGTTGTTTGTACATTTTTAGTATAATAGTAAATATATTAAATATTTAATATATTTAAATAGTAAGCATACTTGTTTTCCTGAATTCTCAGAATTCTCTCAGGTTTATGCCTGACAGTGAAATTTTAGGATTACCAATTTTAGGATTTGATTATTATTGGAATAACATGAAGCCTCCTCCTTCTCCAAGGATTCATTTTTACTTATGACTATTAGACTATAAAGTTTTTGCAAAGATTGAAAATATCACTAAAGATCATTCCTTGTTGCCAGAAACAAATCTAATCTGGAGACTGGGCTTTAGCAGGCTGCTTTGTTGACTTCTGTCTTCTCTGAACACTCTATCTTTTTGTTGTTGTTCCTTGAATATATCAAGGATCATCATCCTGGATGTTTTCCTCCTGGTGTTTTTTACTACTCATGGCTAGAGTTTCCCAATTTTTCTAAAAAAAAAAAATCATCTTGCTCACCAAGTATAAAACTTAAAGCTCTATTCCTGAAAGAAAGTCATCATTAATATCTTAATAAACACCCACTTACAGCTTTCCTTATGTATGTGATCACACACAGTTCAAAAACAATTAGTATCATATCAGATCAATAATTTCAAACAAAATTTCCTAAGTCTTCTAGTCAAGAAATGATGCTCTTTTAAAAGTACTGAGATGAACATTAAGATTAATCAGATTGTTTTTCTACTGATCTGTTTCACATGGTGGTGATTACTGGTATGGACGTAGTTATTATTTCATAGCAGGATCCATTCCTGTGCCAATTGTTCTCTACAAACAAGGAAAAAAATTCTCTTCAAAAGTTTGTCAAACTTGAGACGCTAATTTTTTTCGTTGATCTAACTTTCCTTGCTATCTATTACAAAAAAATCAACTACATGTCTTTTTAACTGTTCTAGTGAAAGACAGTGAGTATCATTGGAAGAAAACTAGTGAGACATTATTTTTACCTTTACCACAAACTTGTTCATAGTACAAATTCCTACAATGGAACTGCCCACAATCAAAACAATAGCGGCAGGCCTGCAGAAAGTTCAAAGGGCTGAAGTTATGCTTTTGCATATGGAAGGCCCAGGTTTGATTCCAGGCACTGGAATCAGTGGATGCTCCATGCAAATGCTGAGTCAGAAGAAAGCTTTGAGCTGGGTTTGGTCCAGAACCCCGCTTCAAAAGAAAAGGAGGATCATTGTTTTTCTGGGGAGACAAAGGAAACTAATTAGATTTAGAAATTCAGAAACAAATGTGTGTGAGTATACAATGACTGTTTTGTTTTGGAGCCATCCTTGATGGTGTGCAGGGATTACACTTACTCAGGAATCATGGGACCACATGGGGGGCTAGGAATCTAACCCAGGTTATTCACATGCAAGGCAAGTGCCCTACCCACTGGGTTTTGCTCTGGATCCTACAATTACTTTTCTTTTCCTTTTTGGGCTAGACCTGGCTGCACACAAAAATCACTCCTAGCAGGCTCAAGGGACCATATGGGATGTCAGGGATCGAATCTAGGTCAGCTATATACAAAGCAAATGTCCTATCTGCTGTGCTATTGCTCCAGCCCTGTCTTTTCTAGAGTCCAATATCCCCATACATACATACATATAGCAAGAGTTGACAGCAAGTCATGAAGCATTAATATATTGTAGGTGCTGACAATAATTTTTAAAGTAATTAATTGCATTAGGTATTTTTTAATTTCCAATGCAGTTTTCATAAGTAGCTGGGGTTCTAAGCTAAAATACAAGATAGAGCAACCATTCTGGGTAAAAAGTGGAAGGATGTGTATGAAAATAACCCACTATCCTGTGTTTCCAGCCTTTCAGAATAAGATTAATACTGCATTTCCACTCTGCCTGCCCAGCTCTCTTCACAAATTTGACCAAGTCCCTCCTCTGGACTTTGTTTCTTCATCATCAAATTTTATGTCTGCATTTGAATAGCATTTTAAAAATAAATGTATTTGCCAGTAGAAAATAAATATTCCATCTAAGTCTACCATTTTAAAATAAATTTTAAAAGTATTAGCTGTATTTTTGTATAGCTTAATTATATGGGTCATAACTATTTTTTTCTCTTGCATTTTTATTTGATTGAAGGATGTTGGTAGCTTGTTTTGCTAAACAGTGTTTTATCTGCATAGAATTTCTTGTGTGGTAACTACCCAAATGACTGATATTTCTGGTATTAATTAGATTTTGAAAAGCTTGGATTCTGGTTGAAGCTTTTGCAGAAACAAAACCCTTCTGAAAAGTGGTTTCACTCTCTGTGTGTGTGTGTGTGTGTGTGTGTGTGTGTGTGTGTGTGTGTGTGTGTGTGGTTAGTCATTGTTGATGAAAGGTGGCAGGAATCTGTTTCAAAGTGTCTATGTTAAAAAATAACAAAAACATGGCCAGAACGATGGTGCAGTGGTAGGGCATTTTCATTGCACATGGCTGCCCAGATGGACTGAGGTTTCATCACCCGGTGTCCCATATGGTCCCCCAGGCCAGGAGTGATTTCTGAGCGCAGGAATAATTCCTGAGTGTCACCAGATGTGGCCCCAAAATTAAAAAAAAAACAGAAACCAGTTTTGGGAGCTAGAGAGCTGGTACAGGAGTTAGATATGATCCCTTGAACACTACCAGATGTGATTCCTGAGCACAGAGTCAGGAGTAGGTCCTGAGCACTGGCAGATGTGCCCCAGCCTCAATCTCACCTCCCGCCCCTACAAAACTCAGTCATTTCAGAGCTGTGCCTGCTGACAGCTGACTGGGAGAGGCAAGACAAGAGGACTATTTTTTTTTATAAAGAAATGGTACTTATCATAAGAAATGATTGTTACACTGAAAATAAAATTATGCTGAAGTTCTCTAAGTCTTGTAAATCCTAGAAACCTCACTACTATCTACAGAATAACTCTCTTGAAAGGAAGCAACTTAACCTAGAAGTTTCCAACTGTCTTCAACTGGAGATTAGAGGAAGAAAATTCAAAAGCAACATTCCATCTAAAGGGAAGTCCTAAGGGATAGACACAGAGCATCACTGCTCAGATATGCAACCAGTAGACCAGCAGGACAAACTTGAGATGTTCCCAAGAGTCACTGGGAACCAAGGCTGAAACCAGACCATAAATCTCCTACATTAGAATAAAATCAACAATTCCTCTGATTGTTTGCCACAATGCTTCCTTTAGAACTTTGAGGAGTAGGGTGGAACACAGAAAAAAAAAAAAAAACAACCCTGCTTTTTCTGAGATTTCCTCAGAAATCTAGTTTGAAAACAGAATTTCTTTACTGGAAGTGCTGATCTATAAGACCACCCATGGATGTGCATTTCAAAGAGCTTTTAGAGTTGTAATGTGGGTATATTCTACTCTCTATGTGCACACACACAACACACACACACACACACACACGAGCACACACACTATCTCTAGATCAGAGTTTCGCATTCTCAGAACTATAGCTATTCTAAAGCAGAAATTCACTTTATTACATGCCACCTTTTTATTGCTCATAATTACTGTAATTTCTGGATCTTGCACACTGGTTGGTTGACAACTAGCACAGCAGATTCCACTTGGAGATGTGTGTTGATCTCAGGGATTAAACTCACTGTCCTTCATAAGCAAGATAGATATTGTACCACTGAGTTGCAACATTGGCCCCCTAAAAATTTCTTGTGGGTTATCTATGCATTGTGGAATGGCTAGCAGCACCCCTGGGCACTGTTCCGCAGTAGTCAGCATGATCTCCTCCCACTCTTCTACCCTGCCTTCTCTTTCCACCCCAGAGTATAATGTCTCCCACGTTGCCCATGCTTCCAGGGCACAATCTCCCTCTGTTGGAAACACTGCTCTAGGCTTTAGTTAGGCTGAGAGAAGGGCCTGACTAAGAAAGCTTCAAGCAAAGTAACTGAGACTTTCTTCAAGACTCACACAGTTATTCTTCAAATTATTCTACTTAGAGAAGCTATTCAACGATGCTTACAAATGTTTTTTGAAAACCGACTTAACTCCAAGCAAGCCCACACTACAAATATTATTTTAAACTGTAGTGGTGACTGCTTTCCTGTAGAATAGTTTAATGGATTCAAGAGCTTGTTGTTGATTCATCTATTGTCTTTCCAAGTAGTGGCCCTCCTGACCTTCTATTTGTAATAGCATCGAGTCTCATTTTGCTTTCTTTCCCCAAATTTTCCAAGTACTGTCTTCTGCTGTTGAAGAGAGATTTTAAGCAGAACAAATTTATTTATTTACTTAAGGGATGCCCTTCAAGCAGTATCCACTCCCTACCTATAATGCTGACAAAACCTGTGGTTGAAAATGGACAGAGGACTCCTTCCTGTACTGTGTCTGTGGCCAACCCAGAGGGCCTGGGGGAATTAGAGATGAAAGCATGGGATTGGGGAGGAAAGTGTGGAATGGGGATCTGACAAATTAGTACTAATCACTGTATTCACTGTATTTTATTTCTGGCCCAAAGAAAGAAGTTTTTGTTTTGTTTTGTTTTGTTTTTTTACTGTGATTCTCAAGTTTAAGAGCCTACTTTGTCTACAATAAAGGAGAACACTTGTTTTTAATCCACATGTAATGGAGACATATTTACCAAGATCCCAGTTTACCGTATTGCTACATTGGCTTTAAATATTTCCCAACAGTTAAATCATAGTTTGCATACAAGTTTGGCCTTACTGACTTCTCATACTATTTTAAATCTTTGAATAATTACTAATAATAATTACTATTTTAAAGACTCACCAAGGGACCCAAAAGATAGTGGGGAGAAGGGGAGCATAAGGCACTTTGTCTTGCATACTACAGGCCCTTGACTGATCCCTGGCAACCTATATGGTCCTTTGAGCCCTGCCTGGAGAGATCCTTGTGCACAGAACCAGAAGAAAGTCCTGTTGGATATGGACCCCCAAAACAAAACCAGCAACAACAAATAAAATTTAAGTTCATCCTTATCTTGCTTGTATTTTTATTTCAAAGAATAGAAAGACAAATGATGATGATGTTTCTTTTTTCTTGCTTTTGAGCCCCAGAGCTTTTCTTTTCATAATTTATTTCAACCATCATTTTTGGGAACAACGAAGTATAAGAATAGGTGTTAAATTTAAGAAGATTTTGATCTTTTGCAGAAACATCAGATGTATTTCTTTTAAAACTATGTTGCAGTAAACTGTTCTCATTATTTTGATATTAATGAAGATTAGCTTCCATGGAGATTTTTGGATTTTCATCCAGAAATATAGGACAAAAACCAAGAAATAGAAGAGAGAAATTTTGCCAAATTTTTGCTAAGATTTTATGAAACCAAACATCTAGTAACTTAAGACAAAAGTATTTATTTGATTACCTACCTTTTTTTTCAACCTGGCATCAAGTAGACCAAAACAAAAACAAAAACAAAAAACAAAACAACAAAGTTCCTAATCTAAACTTTCATTTTCATTTGGCTAGATGGCAGGTCCAAATAATAGACACAATTCTTGAATTCTTGAAATGTCTATAATTTCAGATGAGTTCTGGAAAAATACAGAAATATTTTCTGGTTTATAAACTGTTATCCAATATTTTCCCATGTTTCCTACTGATATATTAGTAATATGTTCAGTATAGATCAGAAGAAATCACATGAATGCTGCTTTGAAGAATCTCTATTGTAAATTTAATCCTGACTTGTTTTTAGACATCATGTCTTTCTGTTAGGTGCTGGGCCTCTAATCCGGTGTTGATTTACTTGGCTGCGTAGGAGTTCTGTAAAATTATCCAACTGATGTAAGCCAGGTGTTCACAGCTCTTCTTGCATTAGAAACCACGCTGGAAGCTTTTCAAGTGTAGGTGTCTGTGACCTACAGCAAATGTGATAAAAATGGCACATGGGCCTATTTTCAGGGTCCTCTAAGCCTTCATCTCCACAAGCTCATGGACCATCTTGAAGTCTTCCCACTCTTTCCGATTACAATCACATCCTCGATTCCTGGTCATCTGTGAGAAGAGACTTTGGCAAGATCTCAGGCCCATCCCTGTGCTGGTACTGAGAATCGAAAGTACCAAAATGACCCTTCTAGGTTTCCATCTCCACTGATGCTAAACTGAGGAGCATCCTAACCTGCCAGCTAGTCCCGGTAGGTCATCCGAATTGAGAGAGGAAGTCACTTTTCGAAGATTTTCTTTTTTTTTTGGGGTGGGTGGTCATACCCATTTGACCTCAGGGGTTACTCCTGGCTATGCGCTCAGAAATCGCCCCTGGCTTGGGGGGGGGGGACCATATGGGAGGCAGGGGGATCTGTGGTCTGTCCTAGGCTAGCGCTGCAGACGCCTCACCTCTACCACCACACCTCTCTGGCCTCCAACTTTGTGAAGATTTTCAAGCTCAGTTCTACACCTCACAGGAGACAATATAGCATGCTATCTTTAACAGAGATACATAGACATATTTTTAAGTCTCCTTGGCTCTTCTTCCATCCTTTCCTTTTTCTGTGTTTTCTGATTGGAGTTCTTCATTGTTCTGTTCAGGGATAAGGAAGAAATTGGAAGTCAACAAGAATTTATTGGAGGAGGAAAGGTGACTTCTGAGAGAAAAGCACAAGGGGAGGATTGTCAGCCTTGGTCTTGGAACAGGCTAGCATTGCCAGAGTAGATATTTTTTATTGGGTCTAGGAGTAAAGAGCAACAGCCATGGAGCCAATATCTAGTGAGAATCTTAGCAATGTGTCCCCCAGATCTGGCAACCAAAATTGCTATTACTTGCTTTTGGTGGCCTCCTGGGAAGATTGCTCAGGAATTAGTTGAGAAAGAATATACAACTGACAGGAGCCAAATTATGTCTCTCCTCCCCCGCCCCCCAATTCACAGATTAAAGTCTTAGTCTTTATTATCACCAAGTATGACTTTATTTGGAAATAGGACGATTGCAGATGCAATTTATGAGGGTAAAGTCACCATCGAGTGACAGCCAAAATGTCGCCTTTGCTTAGAAATGGGGGAAATTGGTGCATGTGTTGTCAAAGTGAGCACCAAATGGAAAATTGGAACAGAGACATACACAAAAATAAATCATGTAAAAAAAAAAGGAAATAGATAGCCACAAGTAAAGTAATTTATCAGAAATTAGGAAATAAATGGTATAACTATATACTTTAGTATAAGCTGAGGTTTTTGGCACAAAATTTGTTATAACTGAAAGTTTTACCTTTTGTTTTTTGTTTTTGTTTGTTTGTTTGTTTGTTTGTTTAGGGGGCCACACCATTGATGCTCAGGGGTTACTCCTGGTTACTCTTGGTCATGTGCTCAGAAATCACTCCTGGCTTGCAGGACCACATGGGACTCCAGGGGATCAAACTGTGATGCCTCCTAGGCTAGCGTTTGCAAGGCAGATGCCTTACCTGTAGCACCACTGCTCCAGTCCCGAAAGTTTTACCTTTTATTCTCCCCTAATTCATTTCATCTATCATACCATAATTTGCCACATTTTAATCATTAAAATTAGGAAGAATCTGGGTGAGAACATCAGTATAGCAGTTAAGGCATCTATCTTGCATGTGGCTGACCAAGGTTGGACATCCTGGATCTCCAACATCCCAAATGGTCTCTTGTGCAATGCCAGGAATAATTTCTGTGGGTAGAATCAGGAGTGACTCCTGAGCATAGCTGGGTATGGTTCAAAAGTAGAACAAATAAAAAAAAATTAGGGTAGAGATCACAGGGTTAATTACTATATAGTCGAGTATAAGCCGAGTCCTGGGCACAGAAAACCCCAAACTCAGCTAATACTCAGGTTATACAGGTTATTTGATTCTGTTTGCGCACACCAAATCAAACGCATTTAGTCTTCAGTTGTCTTCTGCCATACGCTGGAGGCAATCCACAAGTTGTGGCTGAGCTGTAGAGGTAGGTAGCTGAATTGGACTGGATGCCACTGAACTATTTAACCCACTTTCCGACAGCAGTGATGATAATTGTGAACTCAGTGATGATGACAATGTCTATGCTGATAACCCTCACATCAGATATAGCTAAAGCTCTATTTGGACATACAAATGAGGAGAAGGAGGAATCCAGTTTTGAAGGATTTTAACCTTTGTGATTTAGCTTGATTACCTGTTAAGCTATGGTTTTCTGCATTTTATTTAAAGTTTTAAAGTTATTGTTGCTAGCTTACAATTTTTCTTTAGCAATAAATTTTGAAAAAACATTTAACTTACTGATTCTTCAATTATTGTTTTGGGTATATATTTTTATTTTTGAAATTTACCAGTGGCTGCTACATTTTCCACCTCGGCTTATATTCAAGTCATCAAGTTTTCCCAGTTTTTAGGGTAAATTTAGGGGGTCAACTTATACTCGAGTATATAGGTATATCCTTCCCAAGCACCTTCAGGAGAAGTTCCCGACAACTCCTTGCTCCTGAAATTTAGTCCTCCTATCTATGCTTTATCTATCTATAGATAAATTTATATCTATCTGTGTATCTATCTATCTATCTATCTATCTATCTATCTATCTATCTATCTATCTATGATTTCTCCTGTCTACTGAATTCTTTGGCATCATTAAGTCTACTATGACTATTAGTCTATTATTACTTAGTCTATTATGACTAAGCAAACTAATATCCCAATACAGTGGTGATGGAGCTGCTGTGGTCTATTGTGGCTAAAATCCCCTGAAGCAGTGATGATTTGATGGGGCTAAGAAGTGTGCACAGTGGTGTTTGCATGCCCATGTTGCCCGAATCTCTCACATCTGGAGATGTGGACTTTCAGATTTTAACTCTGGGACAGATACTTGGGTTCTCTCTGCCTTTGGAGAAGTCCAAGCTCTCCCTCGAGTGCTGTACTCTCCCTCTTTTTTTCCCTTCTATTCTTCAGAACCTCCAAATAAAATCTGGTTTTCCTAAAATAAAAAAAAATGTGTACTGTCCAATTATCTGGGATGAATCTTGTGCATATGAATAATAAATGTATGCAAGGACATCAATAAAAATGATTGACAATAATTTCTAAAAATTTCCATGAAAGTAGTAATTGCTGGCGTTGCTTGTTATAATAATTAACCAAATTAGTGGTCACTTTTGGACTTCTTAAAAGTGAAAGGATTTGTATCTCTAGTTTCTTGGCCACCTCCTCTGATAATTCAGCATCGAGGTTTCACTCGTTTGTTTATGTGGCAAGAAACTAAGCATTGGTAGTGGGAGAAAGCAATGGATACAATTCTACCAGCCCTTAAGTAGGTCATTGTATGGTCGCTAAACTATTAAGAAAGAAGTTTGGAAACTTTTGTTTTATAAACCCATCAAGGATTCTGTCCACCCAAGAATATTTAAGGTTTAAAGTGAAACTATTTCAGCTGGCTTAAACATGCACACAATCAAACAAAACACTCGATCATTTGAGAGTGAAAATATGTTTGGTTGTGTATTAGCATGGGTTCTCCAGATATAATCAATAGGAGACAGAGAAAGAAGAAAGATGGCCAAGGAGACTAGACAGAAGGAAAATAGAGGGAAGAGAGATGGGAGAGAGGAATGGTAAAAGAGGAGGGAGATAGTAAGGTATTTTCTCCTGGTATTGTGGTGATAATTGTAGGGCATGTTTTGAGATGAGACTGTCTGTAGCTTTTGGTTTAAATTCTGCAAGCGTCAGCCTGGAAATTCAGTGTCCCTTGGAAGTAGCTTACCTGTGTTGAAGTGTTAAGGAGAATTCCTTTTTCAGAAATATCTCTCTTAAAGACTTGTATGGATTTGACCTGCCAATTTATGAAGTATAATCTGCTTTATCTAAAGTCTATAAGTCTGTAATTATAAATCATATAAACACCAACATCAGTGCCTGATCAAACCAACTGGACCCATAGACATAAACTTAAGCACATAGACTGAATGGAATCCAAAGAAGAATTCCAAATCACTGGAAAATCACTTGTCTTCAGACCATGCTTTACAGGAGCCAATCACTGTAGTTGACAGAACATAGTTCTCTGGCTGCAGCAGGGATTGGGAAGAAGCTATTGTGTTAAAGACAGTGCTTCTCAATTATTTTCTGTTATGTCCCCCTAGGAAGAAGAAAACATTTTTGGGCCCCTTGTGTGACTGTAAATAGTATTTTTATTAAAAAAAACTTTAACCTGCAAAACAAAAATATATATAATGATTTGAGCTGATTTTTTAAATCAGGGGTGATGTCTGGATTAATGGCTACAATGAGCACGTTTTTGCAACGCATAGCTTTTCGAAGCGGGGTTTGAAGCAGGACACAGCAACTCTCAGCTCCAGAGACATACAGAGACATAAACACTTGGCTTTTCTTGTTATGACAGTGTTTGCCGAGGCCAAACGTGCCCCTTTTTTGGAGCCTCGCCCCCCCGGGGGGGTGCGCCCCACTATTTGAGAACCACTGTGTTAAGAAGAAGACTTGGGAGAAAGGAAGAAAACACATCCGATTTTCCCCTTTGGGAGAAATACTGGAGTTTGGCAGCAAGAGCCTCTCTGCTTCTGCCTAGGTCGGAGATGTGCATTTTCTGGTTGTAGTCATGCTCCAGGCTATGTATAACCAATGGGTTCAGATCACATTACCTTAATCTAATGCACCTTTGAAAGTTCTTTGAGAAGAAGTTAGTCTCTCTCATTGATATAAAGTCAGTCATTTCTGTTCCTCCGAGCACAGAAGTGTTTGTCATTATAAATGCATGACATTTAAAATTATTTAAATACAAATATTTTTACACCAAGGGGTGTGGAAGGTGGGGTGTGGGATGTGGGGATGGAGGCAATGAATGTATCCTGTGCAGAAACCCTGCTGGAAAAGCATTTTCCCTTAGTCATCTTTCTGAAAATCATCTCTCCCAAGGATCCTTGTTATTTAACATTAAATGGAAAGACATTTTGAGATTCTTGACTAATTGAACTGGATTTATTTCAGGGATTACATAATGGTTGTAAATAGGTCACAGTACCAATCATGGCAATTAATAAATGTATTTTACTGGCCCTCATTCAACTGCCTCCCCCACACTTAATCTTGTACTTCTACACCCCTTGCTTTTACCCCCACTTTGCCCCCACACTGTAAGATCCCTGAGGACAGATTAGTTTTAGTCATCTCACTCCCCAGCATGGCCTCTGACTATGACAGACAAAGCATCTTTGGTAGCACTGAAGACTGAAATCTGGGGTGTCTGGGTGTTCAGGAAGAGAGTGGGATGGTTCTCTGGCTTCTCAATAAATGAAGCTCCTGTAGAGTTCAGTCAACAATGTTAGAACAATACTACAGTTCTCTAGATGCGCAGCTGCATACAACAAAAATTGTTACAAGGAGCTAATAATGTCTGACAAACATTGGAAAGTGCATCTGCAAAACTGAAAGTGTTTTCTCTAGCCCCACCTTCCACCTCTGTTGTTTAAATCTCATTTTTAAAGAACTGTCCGTCCTCCCCTTCACTCTCCTTAATGTTTCAGTTGCTCCTGTCCTTCTCATGCTTTCCTCTGCTCAAAATACCCAAAGGCCTCCTTTTCATCATTTCACTTGTAAATTAATCAACGGATTTTCATTTGGGATAAATGAATTTCACTTGACACTTTTATGTGTTACAAATTGAAAGATGTTTGAGTATGAATAAGCAGGTGCACCTTCTGCTCTTCTTTCAAAGAAGCCAACTTTCTACCCTTTTACCCTGGAAGCTTGGGGGTGGAGTGGGGTAGAAAGGGGCATTGGGAGGGTCCCCCTAAGACACAGCCTAAGAATAATGATTTCAAAGACTTGAGACTGACCAGAGAAGAACAAATAGAAAAAGGAGAGAAAATAGACCAGGGATAAAAGACATCTTGCTGCCTCCCACCCCTACCCTACACCTACTTCTGTGACTAAACAGCCCTACTTATGGGCCTGTTAGAGGCCTCTCTCTTATGACCACAAATCAGTTCTCTCCCATAGCTGAATCCAATTTTTTTTTTTTTTTTTTGGTTTTCAGGTCACACCCGGCAGTGCTCAGGGGTTACTCCTGACTCAGAAATTGCTCCTGGCAGGCACGGGGGACCATATGGGGCACCGGGATTTGAACCGACGATGACCTTTTGCATGAAAGGCAAACGCCTTATCTCCATGCTATCTCCCGGGCCCCTGAATCCAATTTTTTGAGCTTTAATGTAAACCAACAGTTGCCTATTCTGTTAGTTTAGCGCTGTAAGAAGTTTTCAAATAATATTATTCATCTGAAAGCCATCCTTCAAGTCAGGTGAATGTTCCTTGCATCTGACAGATAAGACTGAGAGGCTCGGAGAATCACTACTTCTGTGGAAGCTTAGGTCTGGGCAATTGGAATGCTCAAGGCTTGGCACCACCTACCTGCCAAATAGATTTTAATGTCATCTGGGAGTCAGCATTCACTTTTTTTTTTAATGATATGACTTTTAGTTTGCTGCCTTCCTTGTTGAATTAAATAAAGTCTTTAATTGAATCACCAGGAGATACACAGTCACAAAGTTGTTCATGATTGAGTTTCTGTCATACAATGTCCAACATCCTTCACCAGTACACATTTTCTGTCACCAATATCCTAATTTCCCCCTGACTTTCATCCTGCTTGCCTTTATGACAGACATTTTTCTTCTCTTTCTCTTCCTTTTTTCTTTCTAGGCACTGTAGTTTGCAATATTGTTACTAAAGGAGTACCATGCCTATCACTTTCAGGATCTGGTGCTTGTCCATACTGATCATTTCCAACTATCAATGTCAAAGTGGTTCCTCCTTGGCCTAACTGTACTCCCTTGTTATTTGTGGCAAGCTTACTACCCTAGAAAGTCCTCCTAGCCCTTGTCTCAGTTGTCTTTGGGTATTATAATACTTATAGTTTTTATATCCTACAAATGAGTGTGATCATTTTATGTCTATCTCTCTCCCTATGACCCATTCTTGACCTTCTTGAACTGAGATTTTGCCTCTCCTATTTATGCTACCTTTTGAATATTTCTCTTATATATCATATCCTAGGAGGTCAAAGAAATCCAAATCAACTCCTTTAATTCCATTTAATTTAATTTCATAATCAGTTGCTTAAAATAGAAACCTGAAATCTTTTTATTTTTCTCTTCAATTTCTTTATTTTTAAGTAAAACTTATTAATTAGGATTCTAATTTTATAAATCGATTTATGGATTTACAAAACTGTTTATGATGGTTTCTCTTACACATATCCCCCAAACCACACCATGTACTGATTTCCCTTCCCCACAGGTACCAATATCTCTCCCTTTAACCACTGATATAACCCCCATCTCAATTGTTTGGATAAGTTCTCTCCTTGGCCTTTATCACTCTTAGAAAAAGAGCCTAAGTCTAGTTCTTTCTCTCATATTCAAACATAACACAAACTTATCAGTGAAGTTGTACTCTTGAAACTCAGTGTTCTTTTTTCTTTTGTTTGATCAAACTGCTTCGATCCATTCTGGACTATCAAGTGCAAGGCAGACACCTTTCCACTTGTACCACCACTCTGACCCCATAATGTTCTTTTGTATTGTTTTTGGACTAGACCCAGTGATGCTCAGAACCTACTCCTCGCCATGCACTCAGAAAATACTCCTGGATTCTTAGGGGACCATATTGAAAGCCCAGGATCTAACCTAGTTGACCCCATGCAAGGCAAGTGCCCTGCCACTGTACTATTTCTCCAGTCTCTCAATGCTCATTCTGTAAGAATTCTAAAGTATGTGTTATTCAAACTTACATGTTAATGAAAGCATTTTTTTTTTGGTTTTTGGGTCACATCCAGCAGCACTCAGATTCTACCCTCAGAAATCTCTCCTGGCAGGCTTGGGGAACAATATGGGATGCTGGGATTTAAACCACGTCCTTCTGCATGCCAGGCAAATGTCCTACCTCCATGCTATCTCTCCAGCCCCTGATGAAAGCATTTTAATGCATATGTAATCATATCATTCTTGTGCTTACACATTCACAGGACAAGGTCAAAATTTTTTTTTTATGACATGGATATTTCCCCATTCTCAGCCTTCCGTTTGCTGGCACAACCCTACCTCTATGGCTGACTCTGGCCTTTGACTCTTTGCTCTTACACCTGCTGCACTTCCTGTTTACTTTTGCCTCTGGGCACCCCCTATGCACAAGCTAAAGCCAAGTGAGAGCTTCAGTTCCCCCACAAGTCTTTTCTGACTTCCCTGACAGGTGTGAGTCCACTGAACGTCTCCAGTTATGGGTGTGGAACTTGATGTAAACATGTATGATGGTACTGTGGGTGTCTCTGGATTGTCTCTCTCTCTCAGTCCAAGTAGAGAACTCCAAGTGGACTAAGATTAGTGTCGATTTGAACATCCTCATGATTCTGGCACGTTGAGATTCTCAGCAAATACTGTTCTGCTAACCTTAATAAAGGTAGGACTGTGAACAAAGGACTTTAGTGAGCCCATTTGGCCCTGGGCTTGGAATTTCTGTACTTACAGACAGTTAAGTGGCAGCCTGATCAAAAAAGCAAGATTTAAAATATGTCTATTTTTTTTTTATCAGGGGAGAGCGCGAACGCAGTCCCCCACTACCACAAATTACGCAGTCGAGTTTCCCACATTTGGGGAAATCGCAGGGGTCAGCACACCCGGAGTGCAATTGGTGAGCCTCGCCCTGGGGAAACCACCTTTGTGATCATGGTATCTCCCCTGCCAGGTAAGTATTAAAACATGTCTATTTTTTTAATTTTTATAATTTATTTAAAGAAAATATATCACATAGTTGACATAGTTGACCATAGTACATTTGCTTCCAGGTAAGTGAAAGCAAAGTTTTTGAATAAAAAAAAAAGTAAGGAAAAAAAATAAAATGGAAGAGAAGAGAGGGAAAAATAAAAGAAAGAAAAAGAAGCATCAAACAAATGTAGTTACCCCAAAACTCAAAACTACAATACTATGAATTTTAAGGGCTTATACTCAGCTGCAGGGCATTCTGGGAGAAGGCCCATTTTGAACATAGCAACTGTGTTTGTGAATGCGATTACAGGCTTTCCTGGAAGAATGAAGATATGGGGGTTGGCACCGACACTCATCCAAAAAAAGCCCTGGTGATGTCAGGCCAACATCCTGGCATACCTGAAGTCTCAGATTGGCATCTCTGAAGCAAATTGTAGAGGGTCAGTAATGAGTAAGGCCATTGGGGAAATGATTGCTATGGGTGATGTAGGTAGCAGACATAGCTTAGGATGGGTGGGAGGTTGGTCCACCCTCTCCTCCTGAGATGGCCAGCTTTGTGCTGCATATGCTGGTGTAGCCATAATCTTTCATGGCTCAGTGTACATCTTATTTGAGAAAAGTCTAAGTTCATGGGGTTGGCCCATTTCAAACATGGCAACCTAAAGTATGTCTTATCTGTCTGTGATCTTTTCACTCTTATTTTCCCCTTTTCTACCAGAACCAGCTACTCTCTTCTTTTCAGGCTCCAGTGACTTATTTTTTGCTGTCCCTTCCGTCAAATCAGGAAGAATCTAGATGAACACCTGTATTCCTATTAGCAATTCTAAGCGCAACTGTATACTAACTGGGATCCTTTGCAAGTGCTTGGCTTCTCTTAAATTGTTTTGACATTTATTACAATGTGGAGATGGCAGTACTTGCCTTGTAGGGTTCCACAGAATCAACAAGAACTCTCCATAAAACAGTAGCATCATCCCTGACACATCGAAAGGTCTCAATGTCTGTTAAGAGAAAACTGCCTTATATTTACTGATGTGTATATTGTTCCCGGGTGCATTTACTTTAAAACTTATGGTGATTGTGAGACAGAGAGATAATGCAGTGGTTCAATCCTTGGCACTACATATGGTTCCCCAAAACCTGCCAACTCTGATCCCTGAGCATAGCTCCAAGTCATGCAAAGAAATGAACAAAAATTGCAGTGATTATGGAATGGATTATCTCCTACAAAGGAAATCTATTTGTTGTTCTAATATCTATTGATAACTTCTTTGACATTTTACTTCACACCATCAGAAAGTCAGAATAAAGACCAGATCCAACACTGTGAAGAAGAATGTTCTAGCTCTTTGAAGATTAGTAGTCTATGGGGCTTACACAGGAAGCACTTCTTTATTTCAGAGAAAGGACTTGCACAGTCCAATAAGGATTGCTAAGGGCCAGTTTTTCAAAGAAGTGTTAGGCCAGGGCTGAAATTTGAGGAGGAGGATTGCGTCGGAGAAAGCATGAGCAAAGAGACAAAAGTCAGACAAGGTCTGACAAGAAGATATAAGTAATTCATTCAGTTCAGCAGTAGCTTGGGTGTATGTAGAACCATGTGGTAGGAACATTGAGGAGAGAAAGATGAACAAGCAATTAAATACTCAAGGGCAATAGCAAGTGGGTGGTGAAGGTACAGATCAGGGTTCCTCTCCCCTATATATCTCAGCTGTGTTTGCATAATGGAGTCATCAGGAGCTTTTTTTTCAACGCCAAAGCCTGGTCCCTAGACAATTATATATAACTCAATAGAATTGTAATGAGGCAACATGTTTTCAAAATTTCCCAAAGTGAATCTAACAAGCAGCTGAAACTTAGAACTGATCAAATCTAGCTTCTGAAATCACACCAATGCAAATCTGACCTCAGACATTCTTTATAATCATGGACTTTCAGAAGATAGCAAAAGGGGCCAGAGTGATACTACAGCTATATGAGTGTAGAGCTTGCTTTGCATGCAGCCAACATGAGTTCAATCCCTGGCATCCCACGTGGTCTTCTGAAACAGCTAGGATGATTTCTGAGCATACACTGTGTGTAGTCCAAAAACAAAACAAAACAAAAAAAATAAACAAAAAACAAAAAAAGGGGGCCCGGGAGATAGCATGGAGGTAAGGCATTTGCCTTTCATACAAAAGGTCATCGGTTCGAATCCCGGTGCTCCATATGGTCCCCCGTGCTTGCCAGGAGCAATTTCTGACCATGGAGCCAAGAGTAACCCCTGAGCACTGCCGGGTGTGACTCAAAAACCAAAAAAAAAAAAAAAAAAAAAAAAAAAGGAGGAAACAGCACCACTGTATTTTCTTAATTTCTTATTGGGATAAAATGTCTTGGAAAACTAGATAAGTTTAATCAAGTTTAATAATGTTAATCAAGGAACACGAAGTACATTCACATTATTGTTATTATTATTATTATTATCACCGTCCATATCCAGTACTTCTTTTTTAATGTACTGAAACTCTAGTCTTTCAGTCCCTCCAGCCTTTCATTTTGAGTCTATGTTTGTTCTGACTATTCAGATGTGTTTGTTGTAGGCAGCAAAATATTGGATTTGGCTTTTTGATCCATTTTGCCACTCTGTGTCTCTTAATAGGTGACTAAATGTTGAGAGAGATAATTGTCATGGGATTTAGTGTCATCTTTGTGTAGAAGTTTGGTGTTTCTGTTGGTCTGTCTTGTGTTTAAGTAGAACTTTCAGGTTTTTTTTTTTTTTTTGGTCACACACGGCTTAACTCAGGGGGTACTCCTGGCTCTGCACTTAGAAATCACTCCTGGCTGGCTTTGGGGACTATATGGGGTGCAGGAATTCAAACCACAGTTCGTCCTGGTCAACTGTGTGAAAGACAAATGCCCTACCACTGTGCTATCTTTCTGGCCCCTCAGTTTTTCTTTTCAGACTGGTTTTAAATCCGTAAAGTTTCTGAGCTGTTATATATTCGTGAAACTATGTATACATCCTTCAGACCTGCAAGTAAGTCTGGCTGGGTGCAGTATTTAGGTGAAGCATTCATTTCCTTGAGTTTTGTCACTATGTCCCACCACTGCCTTCTGGCCTTGAGGGTTTCTTGTGTCAGGTCTGCTGTAAATCTTACGGATGCTCCTTTGAATGTAATTTTCCTTTCTGATCTTGCTGTTTTCAGTATTGTATCCCTATCTGTGGGATTCACCATTGTGACTAGGATGAGTCTTGGGATGCTTTTCTTCAGGTCTCCTTTAGCTGGGACTCTTCAGGCATGCAGGATTTGGTTGCATGCACTCTTTTGCTCTGGGAGTTTCTCTGTAATGATGTCCCTGACTGCTGATTTTTCCTGTGGATTTTCTTCTTGGGTGTCTGGGACTCCAATGATTCTTATGTTGTTTCTGTTGAGTTTATTTTCTGTTGACTTCTATTTTCATTTGTTCACATCCTTTGAGAACTTTTTCCATTGTCTGATCATTTGCTTTAAGACTCTTTTCCAATCTCTTCTGCTGTATGGAGTTGTTATGCTTCTCATCTTCCAGCTCACTGATTCTATCCTCAACTGCTGTTACTCTATTGGAGAGGCTTTCCATTTTGTCTACTGAGTTTCTCAGACTGATTATTTCAGTTTGGAATTTTTCTGATTTCTTCCTTCATAAACTCTTATTTGTGGTTCATTCAATTCTACCTATGCTTTCTTTGAGTTCTATGAGCACCCTCCTTATTTCTTCTCTAAACTCCTTATCTGAGAGGCTAATTAGGTGGTTGGCAGTTTTCAGGTCATCAGAGTTGCTGTCTTCATTCTCTATGCATGCTGTTGTCCTGCATTGCTTCCCCATTGTCATGGTTGTAATGTGATTTTTACTACGTATTGTGGTGGGATTTATGGGCTAGAGGATGCATGTGGCCCCCGAGTGAAGTGGAGTGGCTGCACTTTCTTGCTCCATCCACCCTTTGTGGGTGGAGACAACCTACCTTTGTGATGGGCCCTGAAGAGATTATGTTTACTGAGGTCTTCTTTGACTGCCTCTAGTCTTTCACTCCCCATTTGTCTATACAGCCTGATCACAACTTCTATTTTCAGTGAGTTTGACTACTTTAGGTGCCTCATATAAATGACTCCATACACTACTTGTCCTTTTGCAAATAATT
The DNA here is from genome assembly GCA_004027635.1 of Crocidura indochinensis. NCBI lineage: Eukaryota > Metazoa > Chordata > Mammalia > Eulipotyphla > Soricidae > Crocidura > Crocidura indochinensis. The sequence continues at coordinate 38,034 of PVKC010000010.1, forward strand.
TTCTCACTCATTGTAATATTTTCTGGGTTCACCAGAATGTGATTCCTTTGTAAGGTTGAATATCGGGGCCTGGGAGATAGCATGGAGGTAAGGCATTTGCCTTTCATGCAAAAGGTCATTGGTTCGAATCGCGGTGCCCCATATGATCCCCCGTGCCTGCCAGGAAGCAATTTCTGAGCATGGAGCCAGGAGTAACCCCTGAGCACTGCCGGGTGTGACCCAAAAACCAAAAAAAAAAAAAAGGTTGAATAAAATGTCATTGTCTGAATAGTCTACATACACTTTTAGTACATTTTTTTTATCACTGATGGGCATTTCAGTTGTCTCCACATTGTGGACAATACTTCTATGCCATAGGTATAAAAGAGTGTGGATGTCTGCTTGAGTCCATTTTCATTTCAATTGAGTATATGTGTAATACTTATTCATACAGTATTTTTATTTTGAATTCTTGAAGAACTTCCTTACAGTTCTCCCTATTGGTGTTCCATTTTTATATATATCCACCAGCAACATGCAAGAATTCTCATTCTTTTGTTTCCAATCAGTTTGATTTTTAAAAATAACTGCTATCCCAATGGGTGTGAAGTGGTATTTCATTGCAGTTTTGATTTGCACTTTCTTACTGATCAGTGGCGATGAATATCTTTTTAAAGACTTTTATGGCCATCTGCATTTCTTTGGAGAAATGTATATTTAATATTGTTCATAAGCTATAGGAATTCTTTCTAGATTCTCAATGTTAATTTTTTTTACCAAATACATAATTAGCAACTATTTTCTCCTATCCCAAGTATTGCCTTTGAGTGCCATTAATAGCATCCCTGCCTTCTCACACCTTTAAGCCTTATGTTGTTCAAATTCATCTATCTTTTCTTTTGCTGCCTGTGCTTTCAATGTCTTGCTGAAAATGTCGCACATGTCCTTTAGAGTGGCTCACATGCAGTCAGATAGGTTTGGTTCCCCAGGGAGCAGAGTGAGATGAGACTTATGTGCAGAGAGCAGTAGGCAGTGCTCCTGCATGACTAACAGCAGAAGGAAGCCAGTAAACTGATGGAGAAACTAGACTGTAACAGTCTCCAGAAAGCTTCAGCTGCTGCCCATAGTGGACTCTGAAGCTGAACTCATCTTCAGGGAAGGCTCTTATTATGGTGAAGAACACAACCTTCATAGTTGACTAGTCATTGGGAATGAAGTGCTTCAGAAGGTTGTCTGAAGAAAGATAAGGCACCTCTCTTTAGTCCCAGCAATTCAGAGGAGGCTGAGAACTGTGCCAGAATCATTCCTTGTATCTGGGGTAACAGAGCTTTCATTCTTGAAAGGGAATTTTATGACACATTTTATAATTCACTCCTGCCTAAAAAGGTCTCATGTTGGCTTGGTTTTCTGGTGCCAGAATACCATAGGCAGTCTGCTGCAATTTAGAGGACTCTTAAATTTACAAGGAACAGGCAGGTTTTTTTTTGCAAGTTTACTCTCTCTCTCTCTCTCTTCTCAACTTCATCCTTCATCTTGTCCTCCCTGATCTCTCTCTTCTCTGCTTATGACTCAATGTTGTTACTATTGATTTTCTGAAAAATGGTGATGTAATGTCATGACCTACAGTCCCTGCCACCTTGGAACTTCTTTTGCCAAAATGCAGTGAGCAGGAATGGAAGCAGAAACCAACCACTCAAATCCTGTAGTCTGACTAGTTGGGCTAAACACATGGAAGGACCTTGAGATAAGATACCAAGGTATCAAGAGCCCCAGTGGCAGGACATGTGCCCAGATACTAAATCATGAGTCAAATAAGCATGTTCATGGTGAGAAAGGTAAGAAAGTTAAGAAGAAAAAGGTCACTGTCAAGTGATATTTAGCATAAGGACATAATAGATATTGGCCTTGGTTTTAGATGTTAAAAAAATGGCAAAATCCACAGCAAAAAAATTGACACAGTTAATAGGTATGTATATTAGATAGCACAAGTATGGGAACTAGAATGTGATAATAATGTCAATAAATAGGACACTTTAAAAATGGTTACAACAAACAGATATAAGTATCTTTTTTAGGTCATATTTTTATTTCCTTTAGATAAATATCTAGATGTAAAATGCTGTATTTTTATGGTGCTGTTATTTTTAATTTATCAAGATACATCCATACTATTTTTATAATGGCTATACCAATAAATTCCCAACATTGCAATATATATATTGGTTTTTGGGCCACCCCCGGCAGTGCTCAGGGGTTACTCCTGGCTGTCTGCTCAGAAATAGCTCCTGGCAGGCACGGGGGACCATATGGGACACCAGTATTCAAACCAACCACTTTTGGTCCTGGATTGGCTGCTTGCAAGGCAAACACTGCTGTGCTATGTCTCTGGGCCCTTTTTTTTTTTTTATATTTTTAACAATTGCCATTATCACCAGTGTAAGGAGAGAAATATTTGCCTTGGTAATTCCAAAGCTAATTTCTATGTATTACTGATGATGAGCGTCTTGTCATGTGCAATGAAATAAATTATTTTATTATTTGAAATAATGACTATTCAGATTGTCTACCTATTTTTTAAATAATTTTTATTGAGATCAATGTAAATTACAAGTCTTTCAAAGTTGTATTTCAGGTATTTTTAAATTAAATTATTTTTCTGGGGCCCGGGAGATAGCATGGAGGTAAGGCGTTTGCCTTTCATGCAAAAGGTCATCGGTTCGAATCCCGGTGCCCCATATGGTCCCCCATGCCTGCCAGGAGCAATTTCTGAGCATGGAGCCAGGAGTAACCCCTGAGCGCTGCCGGGTGTGACCCAAAAACCACTAAAAAAATATTATTTTTCTATTAAGTTATGTAAGTCATACATTTTGAAGAAGTTTTTGAAGTTCTTTAGCTTGATAAAGTCCCATGTTTATTTCTGATTTTATAATCTTTGCTCACAAGTGAGAATTTTTTTGATTGGTTGGTTTTTTTGTTTGTTTGTTTTGTTTTGGAGACACACCTGGTAATGCTAAAGGCTTACTCCTGGCTCTGAACTCAGGGATCATTCCTGGTGGTGCTTGGAGGATCACATGAGATGCCAAAGATCGAACCGAGGTGGGCCCCATGTAAGATATACACCTTCCCCATTGTATTATCACTCTGGCCCCCTATGCCAGATTTAAGAAAAATATCATTAAAAAAAATAAATGCTAAGAGTAATGTCAGGAACCTAGCTTTCTACACTTTCTTCCAAGAGTTGCATGGTCTCAAGCAGGGGTCCTCAAACTTTTTAAACAGGGGCCCAGTTCACTGTCCCTCAGACCATTGGAGGGCCAGACTATAATAAAAACAAAAATTACGAACAAATTTCTATGCACACTGCATACATCTTATTTTTATGTGAAGAAACAAAATGGGAACAAACACAATATGTGGTCTGCGGACCATAGTTTGAGGACCACTGGCTCTCAAGTCTTAATGTTCATATCTTTGGTACCTTTTGACTTGAGTTTTTGATATGGTAGAAGATAATTTACTTTTGCATGTGGCTGTCCAATTTCACCAATAACATTTATTGAAGTGACTGTCATTTCCCCAATGTATATAATTACCTATATTGCCATAAGAAAATTGGCCATAGATAATTATAGCTTTAAGAATACCAGAATGTCCCTCCATTTGTATCTCATTATATCCCATCCCCTAACATATCCTCAAATGTAATTTATCAAAGAAATTAGGAATATTTACTGATCAAAAAATAATTTCACTGCATGGAATTTCCATCTTAATCCACTGAATTTCAGAGTATAATTTTCATTTCTTGCTATTACCTTCTCTGTACTCTCTACAGACTCAAACTAAGAAACCTTAACATTTCTCTAGGGGATTTACTCAGAAGAAACCCACAAATTCAAATTGCCTTAAAGAATAATAGCTTACCTTTTTATAAAAAAATAAAAAAACAAGTTTTGATATTTCCTTTTGGCTAGAGTCTCATTTTTCTTAGGAAAGTATGTGGGAATCAAGCAATTTCTCTGGTTGCAGCCATCATCTTTATCTTCATCACCATGACTATGATATTACGTTTTTAGCAACTATTTTTTCTGATTGAATCTTGGAAATGATTTTTAGAGTTTCACCATCATTTCCTTAATCATTTCCATTTTTCAGACTTTTATGACAGCATTCATTACTGTCCTTTAGTAGCTGAAATTCAAGACTTGAATTGTACTATCAAGTAACAAAATGGAACAATCTTTCTCCTGAAATTCTTAGGAAGTAGACACTGGTAAAAGGATGAGTTGAGAGGCTTATGTGCCTAAAACTGCATCACAAATAACCTTCACTGAATAAAAATGCTCATAATCAAAAAATGTTTACAATTTTTATAAAGAGATATTCTTATTTTTGTTGGTTTTTTTTCCCACTCAAAACCAGTGCTCAAGTATTTGGGGACTAATCCCAGTGATATTTGGATCTGCTGTGAGATGGTTCAGAGCTTGATGCAGTGCTTTCTGGTGCAGTGGTACTGCAGCCATAGGGGCAACCCTGGAAGGTTTGATTAGGGATGAGGTGCAATATGGTTTCAGCAATCAAAAATGATATAATGTTTACACTCATTTGTGGGATATATAAAAGAAACATATCATGATATAATATCTAGACACAATAGATATGAGAGTTGGGAAGACCTGCAAATGGTAGGAAGCTTGTCACAAATAGTGGTGAGTGATGCTCAAATGCATTGGGCTCACTCTAACACACTCAGCTCACAACTCAGTTGAATTGGTGGTTCAGTGATGGGACCACCACAGTGGTGCTGGAGATCACCAGGTCTACCCTAACAGTGCTTGGGACTCTGGGGTCATACCTGATGTTGCTTGGAATATAATAAAATGTGATACTGGAATGAACTCTAGGTCAGGTGCATGCATTTGGCCACCTGTATCATGCCACTAGCTTCCTTCTTATTAAAAATAAGTCAACACTGATAGTGCTCAAGGTCTACCAGGGCCACTCCCAGAAGTACTAGGTGGTAGGGAGGAGGTGCATGGTGCCTGGAATCAAATTCAAGGCTTTGCCTGTGTTAGGCATGTGCTCGTCCATTCCAGTGATTTCCTCCAGTACTAATTCTTTGTTACTTTACAGTTATTTCTCTAATCCCTATAATTCTTCCCTAAAGCATTGGGAGTTGATAGAAAACAAAGAATAAATTTCTTCCCTTAGAGAGAGCAAGACTGTATCTCAGTTCAAAGAGCAGAGTTGAATTGTAAGTTGGCATTGAAAGCACAAGAAAAAAATTCCAATTGCTTTTCTTTAATGTTATTTACAGTTTACTCTTCTGATTGTAATTATCATACACAAGCAAAGTTAAGTAGAGTCCAATCTGGAATATATGTGTAGTCAGCTCCAGAAAATGAGAGATGTGCACTTCTAAGGTAGAGGTAGCCAAGGATAGTACTGATTTGGTTCCTTGGCATCATACCAAATTAAAGGCAAATATTCAAAAAGTGAGCATTAAAGATAAATACTGGTTGCCAGGGAAATGGTAAGTCTATAGGCTCTGGAACGTTAGAGAACAATCCCTAAAGCTATTCACTTAATTCTGCCATACTCTTTCTTGGCTTGGGGGACCATATGGGACGCTGGGGGGGGTTGGACCTCAAACTGTTCTAGGCTTTACTGCTTGCACCACCACTCCAGCCCCTCCAAATGACTTTTTAATCTGCAGAAATAGACTCATATCTATCATATCCCTCTACTTCAAAACTTACTACAGACACAGGGGGATGGGTTGGTGTCCAAAAGTGCTTGCCTAGCATGTATGAGGTCATAAATTCAACCTTGGCGGTACTCCTTATGCACCAAGAATGGTCTCAAGAGTTTGGGAACAATAGTCCATAAAGTAGAATGTTTGTCGTACATGTGGCTGGCCAACCCATGTTCATTTCTCACACCACATATGGCCTCCCAGAGCTCACCAGAAGTGATCCCTGAGTGCAGAGTCAACTGTGAGCCCTGAGCGTCAGCAGGTGGGCCTCCTTCCCCCCAAAAATGGTCTCAGAAGCTCTGTTTCTGGGATCCTGAGGTCATAGCAGTGAATGCAAGCAGACACACAATAAGTATGTGCAAGCTCAACAACTAAAGTGTGTAATACCACACTGAGCACCACAGCTACAGATGATTGAGCAACGAACCCAGGAGTCTGCCCGTGAACAAACCCAAGGCCACCACAGGAAACCCTGTGGAGTCTGCAACTAGAGCACCACAACAGCTGCAACAACCTGGGTTGAAGCGGGGTAGGGAGGAGTAAAACAAGAAAAAAACTTAGGACAAAGCTATCATAGCCAAGACGGTGTGAGAGTGATATGATGCGTAGACTTATAGAGCAGTGGAGAAGAATGGTTCTTCTCCTCGCGTTTATAATCAAAGGAATTATCCATGACAACTCAGTGAATAAACTTGTATTTTGCATGTGTGTGATAAGAATAATAAGCCAATGAATCAAAATGGAATAGATAATACCATAAAACACCTAAGAAAATAGAAGAACAAATTTGTGTGAATTTGGATGAGGCAATGATTTTGTAATGTGATACCAAAGCTCAAACAACAGCAATAAAAGAAAATAAACTGGAAATAATCAGAATTAGTAAAATTTTCTGCTTCATTCCAAGGAAATGAACAAAGAAGCCTCCTACAATGGTATAAAATACTTGTAAAGCTATCTATTTGATAATAGACTCTTCTCAGAATAAATAAATAACTTCAAATTGAACAACATGAAGAGAAATAATATAGTTAAAGAGAAGGAAAAGGAGTAGATGGGGCTGGTGTATAGCTCAGGGATCAGGGGAGCAAGCCTGCATGTGCAAGGTCCTGAGTCCAATCCCCAGCAGCATATGTCCTTCCCAGGCTCACAAAGGTGACTGGTGGTCTGTAGATCCCTGAGCACTATTTAGGTACCCCTCCAATGGAAAAATTAGGCAAAAAGCTCAAGTAGCTCACTAGATATTTCTTTTGTATGTATTGTATTATATATGAATATACTTTATATATTTATATTTTAAAAGATATTACTCAAACACACACTGTATAGCAACAACATAAAAAGATGGTCAATGCCATTAGTCTTTTGGGAAAGGCAAATAAAAACCATAATGGACTCAGGTACTTCCTATCCACTAGTAAAGTTAACTGTGAAAGATTTAAACAGTAACAAGAGCTGAAGGAATGTGGGGCGTTCTGAACTTTCTATTGATGATCATTTCAAAGGATGCAGCCACTTGGAAGATAACCTGGTAGGTCCTTAAAAAGCTAAACAGAATTGGAGAGAAGATCTCAGATTCTGTCCGTCTAAAGAACTGAGTTTACCAAGAAGGAATTGAGCATATAGGAGAAACAGGGAAGCAGTGCTCTTACAGAGAACAGTCCTGAGACTTGAGGGAATAAGGCATTTTGGTGGGGGGATAGAACATTCTATGCATGAATGAATTGGTTTGTTTTGCTTTGGGGACATACCTGGTGGTGATCAGGATTCAGTCCTAGCACTCAGGGTTTACTCCTGGTGAGGCTCAAATGACCATAAGGAGTGCTGAAGATTGAGCATGGTTCAGAGTAAGGCAAATGCCTTACTTGAGGTACTAATCACTCCAGCCCTAAACCCTATAATTAACAATATTATAAAACTTTAGTGACTAAAGTCACTAACTTTTAGTGACTAACTAAAATTTAAACATTAAATAAATAAAACATTAAACAGAATTATGGTATAACCCAAAAATTATGCTCACAGATACATCTACTGGAATTTCGAAAATAAATGTCCACAAAAATTGTGCACTAATATTCATATGACGGCTAAAAACCTGGGAGAAAACCCAATAGCCATTTCAGGGTGACAAAAATCTAGTAGAATTAGTGCTGAAGATTGTACAACTTAGTGACTATGTGAACTACATCAACACTAACCTGCCATTTAAAGAAACAAAACATGAAAGAACACAGAGAACGGGATAGAATCTTAATTATGAAGATTTCAGTCACCTTCACTTCTGACAGCTTCCATGCTGTCACATATTCACATTAATTAATTAGCTGTGCTTGGTTGTGCCCTTTTCCTCTTTTTTCAAATTTTGAGACTTTGGTTTAAGTCATTCATGTGAATCTATAAGGAGATATTCATAAATAAGGGTTTTATGTTTTCAACATACCTAAATCCCTGGACAAATGGCCCAGAGTTAGGAAATAAATCACTATGCAATTACTTTAGTCATAGATTCCGAGACAGGAAGCTTCTAGAGACACAAATACTTCTTTTTCTTTCCCCTCAAACATGATGACAGATCATTTTAAAACTGATGATAGTAGTTTTCCGTTAGTGTCAGGTTAATATCCTGAAAATAATAATCAATTTAGAAGTTGAAATGAAAAACGAATGGAATGAAATCCACAGACATTTAAATGTACCCTGAGGAATGCCCTTTTCTATTAGCATATTAAGAGTATATATATATAAAAAGAATGGTACCTGTGGGTGTACAATGACTTAGGGTAGCATTGCAGCATCCTTCTTTTGAATTGCTCAGAATTCTTTATAACAGCTATTCAGCAATTGTCATAATATCCTTGAGAGTGGGAGGCTGTGTGATAATGGTGCAGTAAAACTGCAGGTCAGAGAAGCAAGGGACACACTTTTACCATGTGAAGCCTAGAGCACAGGTAGGTGTGAAATCCCAACAGTCTACCTAATAATGCCTACTTGAAATTGGAGGACCTTGAAATTGGTGGATCTTCTGGGACCAATAACCTCTCATACCAATAATAGTTCTTAGTTCCCATTATTCTAGGTTTCCTGGTGTGTATGCCATATCCCAAACAGATGGGCAGGATCACACGATATAACTGTTTTTGATAGAAACCAAAATCATATGGCTAACACGTCCTAAAAAAATTGGATTTGATATTGAAATTTGGACCTTGTGGAATAAAACAAGTTTTATTTCCTGTTTCCTTTCCAAACAAAACATAGGAATGTTTCAAGTCTATAAAGAGTGCTTTGAAGTGGATTAATTTTGCATTTGTTAGATGGAATATAATTTGGGCATTTTAGAAGGATCTTTTATAAATGTTTCTTCTAGAAGCCAAAAATAAAAAAACTGATAATTTAATTCAGGTAACATTTTGGACATCAGTTTACTCATTTGGAAAATAGAAGTTTGGAATTATTGATCTTGGGTTCCATGCAAAAAATTAGAAGGTTATGATATTTTCCTGCTCAATTTAGGGCACAGATAGACATGTGTTAAGACCAAGTCCAGGGGCTGGAGCAGTGGTGCAAGCAATAGGGCATTTGCCTTGCATGCGGTTAACCTAGGACAGACCTCAGTTCAATCCCCCGATGTCCTATGTGGTCCCCAAGCCAGGAGCAATTTATGAGCTCATAGCCATGAGTAACCCCTGAGCGTCACCAGGTGTGACTCCAAAAACAAGCAAACAAACAAAAGACAGAGTCCATCTTATTAACGAATATGTTCTCTGTGCTTGAATAAATAAATATTTACAATAATTTCTTCATATTTTTTGGCAGTGAAACATTAGAGTTGAAATTAAATTTATTGTAAAAACCTGTCCTAAAATTGATCTGATGTAGATGGTGGATAAAGAAGCTGTGGTACATCACACAATGGAATACCATGCAGTTGTAGGAAAAATGAAGTTATAAGGTTTATTTATACAGGGTCAGATATGGAGAGTATTGTGCTGAGTGAAATTAGTCAGGAGGAGATGGAAAGACACAATTATTGTACTCATAATGGGATACATAAAAATATAATATGGTAGTAATTCCCAAAGACAACAGAGATGAATGCCAGGAGGACTAGTCCAGGGTAGGAAGCTTGCCACAAAAAGGAGGGGGGTACTGTTAGGGCAGAGAAGGGACAACTATAGTTGGAACTGATCACTCTGGACAAGAACTAGGTAGTGAACTGTGATAAAGTGATATATATATATATATATATATATATGTGTGTGTGTGTGTGTGTGTGTGTGTGTGTGTGTATAATACCCCTTCATAACACAGTGTCTAAAAGGAAAACAGAGAGACAAAGAGAAAAAAATGTCTGCCATACAGGCAGGGACAGGAGGATGAAAGGAAACTGGAGATTTTGATGGTGGTTAAAGGTGTGCTGGTTAATGGTGTTGGACATTGTATGACTGACTCTTAATCATGGACAACTTTGTAACTGTGATTCAAATGGAATTTCATGGTGATTTAATTCAATTTACTTTTTAAAAAATTGATCTGTTGTATTGATATTACAATCTGTTTACTCTGATTATTTACTCTGATTCACAAAACCATAATAAACATAGAATATTTTAAAACTCCTCCAGTGAGAAAATTTCCAAAAGGTTTGCAAGTTTCTTAGTATGTTTAAAATGTTACTAAACATAAAGTATTTGGAACTTTAAAAATAGTAACAACATATCCTATCAACAGTTACTTCTTTTATTTTCCTTTAAAAATTCTGGGGTCTGGGGCCGGAACGATAGCTTACTGGTAGGGCATTTGCCTTGCACGCAGTTGACTTGGGACAGAGCAGGGTTTGATCTCCGGCATCCCATATGGTCTCCAGAGCCTGGTAGGAGCAATTTTTGAGAGCAGAACCAGGAGGAACCCCTTAGTGCCATCAGGTGTGACCCAAAAACACAAACAAAAAAAAATCAGAGAGATAGAAAAGTGGGATAAGGCATTTACCTTGCAAAGGTGCAGCCCAACTAAATCCACTGCCAGGAGTGATTCCTGAGCGCTGAGCCAGTCAGTGGTCAGCCTGATAACAAGCTAGATATGTCACCAAAACAAAAAAATTAGTTTTCCCCAACACCTTCCCTGGTTTTATTTTCCTTATTTTATTTGTTTACAGTAAACCTCTGTTATTTTTCTTCTCAACATTCCTCCAGAACACTTTAAAGAAGTGACCTATTTGTCTTTAAATTTTGTTTCCAAGGATGCACCACCGAAGAATGAGAATTTCTCCTGGAGTTTATATGCCTTTGGGGCATCTGTCTCTGTCTTTAACTTGACAAAAATAGAATAATAAAGTTATGTGTTTCCTTCACACATCTGAATCAAGAAATAGACTCAGACATGCATTTTTCAACTGGTTTTTGCCAGCCTAATATTCTGAGAGAATCAGAGTAGACCAGAGGGCCCCAGATTCAAGCAGCTACCCACTTACCTCGGAACTTGCCTTGCTGACCCATGTCCCAATGAGCCAATGACATCAGAGTGTTACAACCTGACTTTGAAATGGCTCCTTAATTTTTGAAAAAATTTTAATTTTTCTAAATTTTTATTAAAACCATGTGATTTACAAAGTGATTTACATACAAATGTATGTACAATCATTCCTGCCCCCAGCCTGTCAACATAACAGGCCCATTTTAAGTTTTCAGTGCTTAAGTTTGTGTCTCATGATTCCATTGTTGTTGACTCTGGCTTGGATATTTAGTTCTGTCCTTTTTATAACACCAATGCACCTGAGACCTCTTGGTCCCTGTTGGACTGACTCCTTTAACAAGAATTTCTGCAGTAAATTTATTCCATTTTGAAATTTTCATCTGTCACCATCAAGAAAGGCCTGGAGGGGGCTGGAGAGATAGCACAGCGGTAGGGCGTTTGCCTTAGATGCAGAAGGACGATGGTTCGAATCCCGGCATCCCATATGATCTCCAGAGCCTGCCAGAAGCGATTTCTGAGTGTAGAGTAAGGAGGAAACCATGAGCACTGCCGGGTGTGACCCCCCCCCCAAAAAAAAGGAAGAAAGAAAAGAAAGGCCTGGAGTAGGCAGTGGACCCAGCAGGCTGTGGACATGTCCTGGGTGAGGCGCATCTCCTCTTAAAGCAGAGGTCAAGACAAGTGTAACAGAGAAATGGAGCTGGTAAAAAAAAAAAAAAAAAACTAGTTTGTTATTCTTAGCAATTTAAGACCAAGTAATGAAAAATACAATCCATTTGGGATGTTTACTATTTCATATATAGATCCCATAAGAATAATATGGGTTCAGAGGTCAATAGATACAATATCATTCTCCTTAAAAAAAAAAACAAAAACAGAAAATGAGTTTTGGAATTTGTTACCCTACTATCTGTTAGCACACAAAACATTAGGGGGAAGATTATTTCCCTGACCTGAGATGGGCAGATGAGTTTTCTGTCACAGGAATTTGGAACTGACCCAGAAATGCTCTTCTCACTCAAGTCTGTCCTGGTTTCTCTGCCAGAGGACGTGCATGTGTGGGTCAGTCGGCATTGCTTGAGGCTGGATGTACTGACACCATGAGTGCATTTGCAGAAATAGAAGAAGGAAAGAAATCTGCTGCAAGAAACCCAAAGTGGAAAGCAAGAGCATGTTACCTGCCTTTCTGACAATTCCTGACTTTGAATCTAGTTCCTTAGATCAATATAGTGCTTCTCGCTGAGTCCTAAGTGCACTTCACTTTTCCACAACAAAACATTTTCCCTAAAACTTTGATTTCACAAGTTTCTGAAATAAAGCACAATAAGAGCCCCATTATAATGTTCAATGTTTCAAACTCTCAAGAATCTAAATTACTAATAAGAGTACAGAAAATGGGGGCCAGAAAGATAACCAGTGAGTAGGGAACTTCCCTTTCAACAACTGATCGAGGTTCTGCCCCTTATCCTTGGCATCACATATGGTCCCACTGCCTCAGTTCTGCTAAGAGTAAGCCCTAAGCAAAGCTGGATAAGTCATCCAAAAAAGAAAAATGTATATTTTACTTGACCTTTTATCTTCCTTGTTAATAGAGTGCAATGCCTTTTTGGCAAATAGTATGCTGTCAACAAATATTTGTTAAAAAATATGCTTGTATAAGCAATAGAAATATGAAATGTTAATTCAGTTATCCTAGTCAATTTCTTTATCAAAATCAAGACAATAAGTATCAAGGGCCCATTACATTATAAGACATGAGGTGTTTACTATTACATATGCATCTATTAAGTTTATTTGGGGAAATTTCAGATGATAAAAAGTATTAAAAAGAAATATAATAAATACATACTCATAACCCATTACATATATACATTGATCAATATCATTAAAGCCCTGTGAATTCATCTTTAACTACACATTTTGTTTTCACTCTACTATCGCTAGTCAACTTCTAAAGTTGGAGATTACTCTTTCCAAGTATTGATTTATATTTTAGACACATTACACATGCATTTATACATGTGCCACTGAATTATTTAAGAATAGTCAGTTGTCAAGTTTGAGGACATGGTGGCTGAGAAGCACTTCATTCCAGATGGCTGTGGGGTCAATTATATCTCGAATCATGGACGTCTAGACAAATAGCAGGCACTGCACTCCTGAGCCCATTGGGTTCCTCGTCACTGCTCCCCACCCCATCCTACCCACCATAATAAATCTTGCACTTTTAAGAAAAAAAAGGAATTGTGCCATGATAAATTAGAGAAAAGTATACACCTAGAAATAAATAAAGGTAAGAATGACTTATAAGACAAACCAAAAATGCAAAATCTATTAGATCAAAAAAGTAAAATTACTATGTAGAAATAATGTTAGTGGACAAAAACTTTGTAAGGAGACAAAACCTTTGCCTAATAGCATAATACAAAAGAGCTGTTAAGAAGAAGAAATATCTAATAGTTTTTATACACTAAATACATAAATACGTATGTGATCATTGAACCATCAAATATTAATGACACAATGAAAATTTGTGAGGTAGCTGAGGTACTCACTATTATAAAGTATCAGTTTGGCCAACAATGATTATGATATCTGCTATACAAGAGGTACAAAATAAAATCCATAGTTTATCATCAGGCTACATTGTATGCTGTAGCTGTTTACGAGTTCCTATAGAGCAAGAATGTGTTTTAATTCCAGTTACCTTCTGAGTGTTCGTCTACTTTGTTCAAATACTTAACTCTTGTTTTTGCAAGCATATCTGTAGAAGAAAGAGTGCCTGGTTTGAAGATTCAGGTAGTGTTATATTTCAATTCTGCCAAGAACCTCTCTTCATAGTGTCTATCTTCCGCATATCTTCCACCTTGCTTTTTTTGCTGTGATTTTATTTGATTTAATAGACCATGTAATTCTGTCATCTTTTCTTATTCCCTGAGCCTTTATTCTGTGATCTCTTGGACATCTTTTACCTGTTATTGTGTTTATAGACTTCCATTCCACAACGGTAACTTCCCACATAATATTGTATTTTCAAGTTTTTTAGCCTAGATATAAGTACATATTCATCTTCAACCTAAAATTTATAAACATTATATTTCTGACATTCTTTAGACAATTATATAGATCAATTCCATTTTTTCATTTATTTTACAGATATATACTTACTATTTATTCATAAATTCCTCTGTTAATGCAAGTTATTTTTATATTCTAAGCTACTGCTATGAAATACTTGGTCCTTGGACATGTGTAAAAATTGTTCTGAAGAATATGCCTTAAATTGGATCACTCTGTTCTCAAAAGAGATATTAGCCAAGCCATGAAAAATGATGGCATAAATTCATATTCTTATCAGACTTTATGAGCCACCATGCTCTTTTTTTGAACTATAGCAGTATGAAGGGTTTACTCCTGGTTCGTCACTCAATGATCATTTCTGATAGAGCTTAGGGGACCATATATGGTGCCAAGGCTTGAACTTGGGTCAGCATGTGCAAGGCAAGCACTCTTCCCATTGTACTATCTCTTTGGCCCTAGCCCCAATGCTATTAATCTGAGCCAAGACTTTGTTTTGTCAGATTTTCAAATCTTATACTGCTCTTATAAATGGATGTATGAAGAAATCCGTCCCCAGGAGAGGTTCGCTAACAGAGGTAGGGAGGACGAGTTCTCTCTCCTCCAGCTCGGAGAACGCGTCTACAACCCAGTAACCAGTGGTTCTGAGGTGAATCGGCGGGTAAACAGCTCACGGAGAGTCAGACTTGTGGAAATATCAGCTTTATTCGGTGGAAAGAACTGAGGTCCAATGACTCAGCATCCGTTCCAACCAAAAAAGTCCCCAAACCTTTCACAGACCTCTGTTTTATACACTTGAATCAGGTACCACCCTAGGGTAGGGGCAGAATGCCAGGTCACACCCTAGAGTAGGGTCCAATCACTGATCAGGGTAGGATCAGGGTAGGTCCAGAAATGTGTATACATTCCAAATCGTGATAAGATTAGAAATGTTTACATATGCAACAGATGTATTCTTTTTTTAATTATCTTTATTTAAACACCGTGATTACAAATATGATTGTAATTGTATTTTTTCAGTCATGTAAAGAGCACTCCCCTTCACCAGTGCAACATTCTCACCACCAATGTCCCAAATCTTCCTTCTTCCCACCCCACCTACACCTGTACTCGAGACAGGCTTTCAACTTCCCTCACAAAGAAGTAATAATTGGGGCAATTAAACCTATCAAGTTAGGGTCAACAAAATGATATATGGGTTATGGCACTTGCCTTGCATAGGGTGACCCAGGTTCAATTCCCAGTATCACATATAATTCTCTTAATACTCCTA
Organism: Crocidura indochinensis; assembly: GCA_004027635.1. Taxonomy (NCBI): domain Eukaryota; kingdom Metazoa; phylum Chordata; class Mammalia; order Eulipotyphla; family Soricidae; genus Crocidura; species Crocidura indochinensis. Next base: position 53,591 of record PVKC010000010.1, read on the forward strand.
GTGACCACCAGTCAAGAATAATTCCTGAGTACCACTGGGCATAGCACCCCAAATTAAAAAAGTAATGATAAAAAATGAAATAAGTATTATTGAGTTTACTGAATACTTCAATTATAAGTAAAATAATTTATCTAGCAAAAAGCTAGATTTTTTTTTTAATTTTCCTTATTCTCCATTTAAGGTCAAGCCAAGTTTCACCCCTTCTCATTTTAATACTGTGAATTCCAAAACAACTTTGCAACCAAATTTGTCATCCCATCCCACTGGGATTAGAGCTTGAAGAATATCATGCTGAATAATTTATGTCACAAAAATATCCCTAATTAGAAAGGAGCACAAGAAAAATAATTTAACTCCATCCATGCAAATCAGTCATCTCTAAGCAAATATATTGATGGTGGGTAAGTAGCAAACTCATAAGTGGAGTATGCATTCATTTAAAACATTCTAGAAAATTGCTCATGGTTTCAGTCTATCTACCCCAGGCACTTGTTCCATGCCTGAATTTTGACTATTAGTGTGTCTAATGGGCCGGATATAAATTTTTTTGAATAGTTAAGAAATCGTCAAAGGAAAACACATCTGCAAAGACACACTTAATGCTATATTATTAGTACCCTGTTTGTCACAAAGAAAAAGACCCAAAGCTATTAGGCAGTAATCATTCCCAACTTCACTCCCTAATGAAGCACTTTCAAGCAGGCAAATTTGTCTTTTAAGGTCTTGCTTAAAGGTTTGGTCTACTTCATAAGGGTAGTTAAGGGATTCCTTTATCTATAGATTCTCTGAGGTTATCATTAACATAATATATATACCTCAGTTTCCTAGAGGTTCACTCAATCGTAGTGTCATAGTGTGAGACCCTGAAATGTGATTTTTCAAATTATTCAGCAAGATTTTTAATTCTCTTTGGTTTTTCGGCCCACTCCCATTTGATGCTCAGGGGTTACTCCTGGCTAAGCCCTCAGAAATTGCCCCTGGCTTGGAGGGAACATATGGGACGCTGGGGGATGGAACCGTGGTCCTTCCCTAGCTAGTGCATGCAAGGCACTACCTTACGTCTAGCGCCACCTCGCTGGCCCTGGATTTTTAATTTTTAAAATCTCTTTCAGAACAACATACTGGAGAGGTTAGGGCTCTAGCCCAACATGTGACCAAACCCTGTTTTACAACCTGGAATTGAATATGGTTCCCTGAGTAATGAGTCAAGAGCAAGTCCTGTATGGGGTGTGGGCCAAGACCTCACACCTTCCCTAAAAGAAAACAATATTTTGGGATGGCTAGATAGTATAGGAGATAATATGCTAGCCTTGCATGGGACTAACCAGATTCAATCCATAACACTACATATGACCTCCTACCTCCAATACTTCCAGGAGTGATCTATGACTGAGTACAGGACCAGGAGTGGCCTAAGCACTGCTGGGTGTTCTTCCCAAAATTTTTGTGAAAACAAAGTCTGTTTTAAAGTTAAAAAAAAAATCTCTTTTTAGGGGGCCGGGCGGTGGCACTGGAGGTAAGGTGCCTGCGCTAACCTAGGACGGACTGTGGTTCGATCCCCTGGTTCCCCATATGGTCCCCAGTGCCTGCCAGGAGTGACTTCTGAGCTCATAGCCAGGAGTGGTCCCTGAGCGTCACCGGGTGTGGCCCAAAAACCAAAAAAAAAAAAAATCTCTTTTTAAAATGTCAAATAAAGGGCCTGCAGGACTTTTGCCTTGCACACAGCAGATTCAGGATGGACAGTGGTTCAAGTCTCAGCATGCCATATGGTCCCCCAGCCTGCCAGGAGCAATTTCTGAATGCCGAGCCAGGAGTAACTCATGAGCACTGCCAGGTATGACCCATTTAAAAAAAAGTCAAATAAAAATGCATGTCATTAAGAAAATTAGTAAAAACATTATTTTAATTATTATAAAAATATCCATATAG